>PVJH01000503.1:0-304523 GCA_004026705.1 Nesogale talazaci | reverse complement strand
ATACACACGTACACACACATTCACAAATACATGTTTGGGGAGGGGAATAGGAGGAATAACTTAGGAAAGGCACATAACCATTTTTTATCTTTAAACTGTACCAAGATATAGAAGAGAAAAAAAAATTTTTTTTGGGGGGGGTGGCGCATCACTGCCCTCTGGTGGTTGTGGGAGCTACCCAGCCTTGCTCCTGGAGAGCCGCTACTGGATTTGAACTGCCAAGCCCGTGGGCTGCAGTCCCGCACTCAACCACTACACCACCAGGGCTCAGCCTGGAAGAGAAATTTTTAAATTTACATATTTCAAATCTATATATTTTTAAATTTTGTACCAATTAATAATATAAATTCTGTTTGAACAGCTAAAATGTCCTATAAATATCAGTACAATATAAAGAGAAAATAGACCATTTTACTCTTTATTCCTACATATAAAAGTTCGTATCACACGGTGAGTTTGGAATTCTTCCTAGCAACAATTGTGGTGCATGGAACTTTGACATAGGGCTTACTAAAAGGGTGCTAAAAATATGTACTTTTTCTTTTTTGTAATTATCCATAGTTTTTGCATATCATTATAGGTATCCATCATACTTGGCGCCCGAGGTAATTGCACAAGGAATTTCCCAAACCAGTGATCATATGCCAAGTGAAAAACCACTGCCTTCTGGCCCCAAATCCGATGTGTGGTCTCTCGGAATAATTTTATTTGAGCTTTGTATGGTATGTATAAAGAAACGTTAAAGTAATTGAAATAGTGTGTTGTTGGAATAAACTCTTTGGGAAGGAAAGCTATTTGATAATAATGGCTTTTTGTTTACAAGTTGACCAGCTATAAGGGGGAAAATCTAATTTTCAACTTGTATTTTAAAACAGTCTTGGTCAAGAATTATTTGCATTAGTATTTTTATATCTCTGAAATATTTAACTGCTTATTCTTTTTTATGAATGGCATGTTCTCTATACTAATATTCTTCTATAAATGTCCGACTAATATTCTTCTATAAATGTCCAACTCCCACAAAAGGTGCATCTCAGAAACGAACGGGGAAGTTCTACGATGCCATGTATGGGTCAGTATGGACTTGATGGCAATGAGTTTGAGTGTTTGTTTTTGAAATTCTCTTAAGAGTCTACTTGGACTTGGACTTTTTATGAAATCTTCTCCAGAGATCTCTTTGGAGTCAAGACTAAGCTACTGTTGGGTTCAAAAAGGAGATCAAAATACAGTAATGTCGAGACCCTGCAAATTCTTCTTTTACCTGATAAAGCTCAGAGTAGGTATTGTGTTTAGGTGCCCTCTGGATGGTTGCAATCCACAGATACCCTATGCACAAGAGTAGGATACATTTCCCAGTCCGTCATCATCCTCACAATCAGTCTGATGCTTCAGCCTATTGTTGCAGCCCTGTGTCAATCCATCTCATCAAGGGCCTTCTGCCTTTTCTCTGTCTCACTATTTTACTTTTCCAAGTGTTATGGATAAGTGGGCAGTATTGTGCATCGTATAGAAATGCAGGCTTTCAGGGATGGCACCATTCCCCAACATCTGGTCTCTAAAGTTGCTCACTGTATCTTTCATTCTGGCCAGAGGAAAAGGGGAAGAATGAAATCAGGGTAAATTTCGTATGGGGGTTGATCTACAAGTTTGCAGTATCAACTCAGAACTTTTCACTATTGATGAAAAGTGATTCATGTGGCCACATTGATATACAAGGGCGGCTAGGAAAAGTAGTCTTTAGCTAGATTCCTAAATACGGATGATGATAGTATACATTCATGAAGGCAACTAATAACCTTGACAAGGGCTCTCATTTTCCTCTAGCCTCTGGCTTTGAGTATCTATAGTTAACGTTGTTCAGTGTCTTCAAGTTGACTCCATCTGCCAGCAACCCGAGGTATAACAGAACAAAGCACTGCCCAGTCCTCTACCATCTTTACATTTGTTCTGATGTTTAAGTCCATGGTTGGAGTGACATGGTCATTAATCAACCTTACTCCAGTCCTAATTGTACATTTTTCTTCATATAATCCAGTTTCTCTGATGATTTGCCCACATACAGATTGAATAAGGGTAATGAGAAGATATCAACCTGACACATAGCCTCCCTGATTTTCAACCACGTGATATTCCCTTGTTGTGTTCACACAACTACCTCTAAAACCATGTATAGCTTCCACATGAGCACAATGAAGTATTCGGGAATTCTCATTCTTTCTCAAGGCTGCTCATAGTTTATTAGAATTCACACAATCTAATACCTCTGCACAGTTAATGAAATACTAATAAACATCTCTTTCTCCCTTGAGCCAAAATCCATTTGACATTAGCAATGATACCCCATGTTATATGTCCTCTTCTGAATCTGGTCTGAACTTCTGGCAGCTTCTTGTCAATATATTGCTATAACTGTTTTTGGATGATCTTTAATAAAATTTTACTTACATATGCTTGGGTTTGTTTTTTTTTTGGCATCACTGCCCTCTGGTGGTCATGGGAGCTACCCAGCCTTGCTGCTGCTGGATTTGAACCACCAAGCCAGTGGGCCGCAGTCCCGCACTCAACCACTATACCACCGGGGCTCAGCCCCTTATATATGTTATAAATCATACTGTCCTATAGTTTATACTGTCAAGTAGCTTTTCTTTGGAATGGGTAAAGATATGGATCTTTTTCTTGGCAATTGCTAAAATAGCTTTCTTCAGATTTCTTGGCTTCAATGAGGGACTGCTTTGAAATATTTTAACTGATATTCCACTAAATCCTGAAACTTCGTTTTTGGCTAATACTTTCAATACTTCCTTCAGTACCATTGGTTCTTTCTCATATGCTACCCTTAGAAATGGTTGAATGTTGACTAGTATTTTTTGTACTCAGCATTCTTTCCATAGTCATTTGATACTTCTTACATCATTGAATATTTTGCCCATAGAATCTTTCCATGTTGCAACATGAGACTTGAATTCTTTTATTGTTGAGCATGTTTTTACTTTATAGTTTTCTAACTCTAGGTCTTTGTACATTTCATTAATAATATTTTATTTTTTCAGTTTTGGTGACCCCACTGATAATTGAAATACAAGTAGGATCATAACAACACACAAGCCACCACAGTACAACAAACTGACAGACAAGCAGTAGAGTCAGTACTTACAATCGGAGCCCTTTTGTCCCTCTTCTTCTTTTCTTGTATAGCATATATCACATTTACCCACTTTATCAGACTGTGAGGTCTTCCCATTAAAACTTCCTTGATTTAAAATATCTAGTCCAAGTCTAACATATAGTAGGTACTCAAACAAACCAAAAATGTTTTGCCTTCTGTAAAGATTTCATGTCTAGAAAAACTGACCTTCTCAGTCTTCCATAACCTCCCACAGCTCAGGGATTAGACATACTCTCACTCTCCATCCTTCTTGACCACCTTATTCTGACACCAGCCCTTCCTCCTACAGCACTCTACTTTTCTCCTTAGTTTCTTGCAATGGTGACAAAGAACTGACAGACTGACTGCCTATAATTGACTTCCATCAAGTCAATTTCACTCACAGCAATCCTGTTAGCGACCTCATAGGACCCCATGGAAAGCGTTGTCTTTCTCCTATGGAGTGGCTGATTTCAGACTGCTGACCTTAGGTTCAGTAAACCAGTGAGTAACCCCGGTGCCACCTAGGTTACCACAAGTCAGGAGAAGCAAACACTGAAGATTAGTTATTTGTTTGCAGTCCATCTCCCTCAACCAGCAGCCAAGGCTCCCTCTGGTCCTCAGCCTCTTAGCCACATGGATCCTTGGACTTTGTCTCCATGGGCAAGAAGTCAACCTGTTGCTCTTCTTCACAGTTCCATAGTCTCAGGTCTGAGGGGGAAAAGAAGCCCCTTAGTCTCAATGCTGCTTCTTTAAGTCTCCAGGCCTCCATCTCTGGTGTTTCTAGTCTCAGTGACCTAAACTACTTCAGACAGATCTTGAATGTGCCCTTCTCTTGTCTACAGATGACTGTATACTCAGGATAACTTTGGTGAAGGTGCGATTTCGTCATTTAGCCTCACACCTCCACCCCAGGCATACAAAGGAGAGTATCTTAAATCACACTGTCCAGTAAAGTAGTCTTACAGGTGTCACCATGGAAACGATGAGTAAGAGTTGATTTACACCCTCTACTAATGACTAAATTAACTGCTTCCAAATATGGAATCATAGCCACAGATATAAAATCCAGAATTAAATCAAGTAAGGAATTATCACTAAAAGGGCCATATTAATTGACTACATCTCAAAAATACTTAGATGTGATATAAAATATCATCAAATCAGTAACGCCAGCAACTATGAAGGGACTTTTTGGCCTACTACATATTCTAAGGAAATAAGAGATGGGGCTGATGGCTGCTAACTGTTTAAAGCAGTGCCCCCTCTGGCCACTTTTGGTCTAAGTCTACAGCACTGTGGATGAGGGTAATTGTCAGGGTTAGCCATAGGGATGTGGGTATTTTGCTCTTTTATTTTTTGAGGTGGGGGAGGTAGTTTTAAATTAATGGGCTCCTTTCTCCCTTATATGGTGATCTAATTGCATTGGTTAAACCAGCAAATCAGTTGTTTTGTAGAATATGCCATTTAGCCAACTCTATTTAGACACAGTAGATGGTCAAGCTTGATTGTTAGAACCAAAATTTGAACATTAAACAGACACCACAGCCCTCCCAAATACCACTGTGACTTTGCTGTCAAGTGTAGACTTCTTCCTTCACATCAAAGCTTGTGTGTCTTGAGTGTCTTATCTGGAAACTTCTATAAATCCTATGGTATAGTAAAATATTTTTTTTATTCTACAGAAATAAAATATGAGGGGACTTCAAAAGTTCATGGGGAAATGTAACTAAAAAGTAATTATATTTTCCCACATACTTTTAAAAGCCCCTTATAAGTAAGACTTTATAGCTAAGAATATTTTCCTAGGCAGCATATGACTCATCTTTAAGAAGCACAATCATTTTATATCCCAGAGATTCCCATTGGCCAAAACTTGTACAGAAAGTGGGAGAATTTTTTTATGAAAGATGACTACATGTCTAACAAACATCTAAATAATATGTGTATATACATATATATATATACTGAGCTAAACAATTCTTAGATAAATTATATATGAACAACCATCACAAAAGTTTACATCTGAGACTATGTCGAAAGTCTATAGAATACTTTAAAAATATTTATTTTTTAGGGACTGAACCCCGGTGGCATAAGTACTTGAGTACAGGACTGCAGCCTGCAGGTTTGGCGGTTCAAATCCAGTGGCGGCTCTCAGGAGCAGCACTGGGTAGCTCCCACAACCACCAGAGGCAGTAATGCCCCCCCCCCCAAAAAAACCAACCAAACAAAAAATATTTATTTTTTAAGAAATAAAGGAGGCATTTTTATTCATAAAACAAGTAAGGGGCTGTAGAAGAAGTATAGTTACTAAAAAGAAGGACTAGTTTAGCAGGAAAATGTTATCATTGATATAAAGACTTTAGGAGATGGATAACAGTACACTAGGCACAACTGAAAGTGCAAGTGAAGTTGGATAATTCTACCAGGACATGGCAAAAAGAGATACAGTATTTTATACTAGTAAACAAAATTTAAAAGCCAGAGAAGATAGATCTTGACCTTTTGACATTGTTAGAACAAAAATTTGGTGGCTTCAAGTCAGTTCCCACTCATCACGGTGGTCTTAGAGGACAGAGAAACATCGTCCGTGTAGGTCTCTGAGCCTGATTTACCTTTATGAAAGGGAGCAGCTAATGGTTTCAGGCTGCTGATCTTGCAGTTGTCATCCCATCTTGTAACTCAGTACATCACCAGGGCTAATGGATCATAATATATATGTAAGGATTTTCTGGGAAGATTAAATGATAATACAAGTCTTTATCAAGAGGTAACTTGGACTCTTAATCAAATTAAACTACTGGTCTGGAATCTTATACACGTCCAGATATTTTTGAGTTTCAAAAGTGAGCAACACTTTTAAATGTGTGAGATCAACAATTTGAACACAACAATCCTTAGATACATAAAATATTTGACAATTAAATCCTTTAAAACAGTTATACTATTGCTACTATAACAATATTTTTTGTCTTTAGAGAACTTGACTTAAACTCTTTTCCCCCTCCAAAACTCCTTAAATTATTTTCAGTTATGAAAGATGACTTAAAGCCTCACTTGGGAAAACTAAAGGAAAGTGATGGAAATGTTAAAATTTGTTTTATATCTCATATAGGGGAGAAAATTATTTCAGAGTTTGGATATTTCTGAAAGATTGAAATTTTTGCTTTCTTTGGGTAAGTATAAAATAGATGCATTTTATCTTTCAACTATAAATATAGTGTTTTGCATCTGTTAATAGTAATGCATATCTAGACTAAGTTTTGAAATAGTAAATACCATGGAATACCATAGCTTTCTTCAAGCATTGCGAAGTATTAGTGGGAAAACCTACTACCATATTATGATTGTTTTGCCATTTTAAATTATATAGGAATAAGCTTAACTTCATGAACCTGTAAAAACAAAATACAGTGTATGCAAATAATTTGGTTTTATTTTTTCTCCCTCTGTAGTTGCTTACCCTCTCTGATTGTGCATCGCAACTTGTACACTATGTGATGTAATAAATATTGATAAGGGCATAATAAAAAGCATTATTTTATCCTCATAAGCTCTTATAATTTTTCATATAAAATAGACTTAAGCACTTACAATTTATTTTTCTTAATTTTGATTATTATTTTTAAATCATTTTATTGGGGGCTCATACAACTCTTAAAACAATCCATACATCCATCCATTGTATGCAAGGCACATTTGTACATTTGTTGCCATTATCATTCTCAAAACATTTTCTTTCTACTTGAGCCCTTGGTATTAGCTCCTCATATTTACCTTCCCTCCCTGCTCCTGCTCCCTGAAGAAGCCTTGATAATTTATAAGTGATTATTTTTTTACTTACTTATTTTATGTGATTATTATTTTGTCATACCGTACACTGTCCAATGTCTCCCTTCACCCACTTCCCTGTTGTCCATACCTCAAGGAGGAAGTTATATGTAGATGCTTGTAACCTGTTCCCCCTTTTTACCCCACCTTCCTTTCACTTCCTTTCACTTTCTCAGTATTGCCACTCTCACCACTGGTCCTAAAGGGATCATCTGTCCTGGATTCCCCTGTTTTTGGTTCCTATCTGTACCCATGTACATCCTCTGGTCTAGCCACACTTCTAAGGTAGAATTGGGATCATGGTGTAATCTATTTTAGGATGAAATAATTTTAATATGTATGGTAGTAAAAGGGAAGGGACACTGATTGAGTACTTATATAAAAGAGTAGCAGATCATTATCTGTGCTAAATGCATTTGCAAATAAGACTATATATAAAATATTAAATAATAGTCCATTAGAAATAAAATTACATAAACTTTTTCCATAATCACCACATTTTAGTTTAAGGGTATAGCTATTAGGAAGTTAAAGAGATTAATATAAAATAATCTAATTATTTAAATTCCCAATAAACTGTTTGCATTCTCCAACATATATGTAGTATGAATGAATTAGTTTTGTAATCATAAAAAGTCTATTAATAAAATAAAATACACATAGAAAAAAAAAGAGTTGACCTTTCTTGATTCACTGCTTTATCTATCAGGATCTCTAATTCAACTAATATTTAATGTTTGAGGCTTTTATTTTTATTAAAATACTATAATGGGAAAGTCACAATATTTTAATAGGCTACCTGCCAGTGCTGCAGGACAGCATTTTTTGAAAGACTACTATTGATGTCCATGTTAGCCTAATAGATTAGAAAAGCTGCATGAACTAAAATATTTTTCTTTTCTAGACTGTGTAGATGATACTGTAATAGTTTTGGCAGAAGAACATGGTTGTCTCGACATTATAAAGGTTTGTCATTAATCTATTAAAGTTTTATGTACTTGGGGTTCAGTCACAATGATCTTAAAGCTCTCTTATTTCCACTTTGGTAGTTGCTTTTTTTAATATAGAAACTATGTTAAGATTAATTTTTAATTATAAATGAAGACTTTTGAAATAAATAAAACCTGGTAGAATAGGATTAAATCGATTAAATTATATTCTAAAAATGGATTATTTAGAATAATTTCTTTTTCTTTTTATTTATCAGGAACTTCCAGAAAATGTGATAAATCTTTTGAAGAAGTGCCTTACCTTCCACCCTTCTAAGAGGTTGATATATTGAGTTTGAGATTACACTGAGATTCTTATTACATAAGCAGTTTATTTTTTAAAAAAATATGTTATATTATTAATGGAATAAAGAAAATATTTTCATATGTGGTAGCACATAATTGACATCAGTGTCACAATAGTCACAAACTATTGGTTGTGATATGGAGGACTTAATTTTATGTTGATACCAAAAGATATCTATATAGTTGAAGTTAAACCATAGTCAGAAAATTGTCACATACCTAAAGGAAGTTCTTAGTTTATTTATTTCCCCTAGCCCATAAATAACAAAAGAGTTCAGTGGTGAAATGTAAACATGCTTAAATACAAATAATATGAGAGAAATGAAAACTGGTGAAATAAACTAACAATTACTGAAAATAAAAAAAGATTCCTTTTTTAAAGGATTCTTAATGTTTTCATGAATTTATTTTTACTTAATGATGTCACTAATGACCTTACAAATGCAACTTAAACACACTTAGGCATTTAAAGTTTGAAAATATTGTGCTCAAGTATTATCTAGAGCACACTAAGGAGAGCTTTATCTTTTTTCTGTTATAATAAAGTATTTGGAATATTTAACCCCTTGAATGTATATTATAACTCTAGGGAATTTTTCATGACTCTTATATATATTCTGTGCTTTAATGTGTTTCTCAAGGCCAACACCAAGTGAATTAATGCAAGACAAGGTGTTCAGTGAAGTGTCTCCTTTATATACTCCATTTGTCAAACCTGCTAGTCTATTTTCATCTTCTCTGCGATGTGCTGATTTAACTCTACCTGAGGATATCAGTCAACTGTGTAAAGGTACTGATAAATAAAAAGTGGGCAATAATGTGTACATTGTATTTAAAGAAGTAGCTTTAGTCTACTTAAAATTTTTAGTTTATCAAGTGATAATTCTGGAATTTTAACAGTTGGCTAAGTCTTTCTGATTTGATTATTGAAATCGATCTCTCCTTATAATTATTCCTAGTGAAATTTTACAAATATGAGTGAATTATGTCTTTCTTAGATAAAATTCTTCTTTGAGAGTCAGTGTATTTAGAGAAATATTAGTCAAAATGTAATAAATTTCTATTTTGTGTCTGAAGAAAATACCAAAAAGACTATTCCTGCTCTAAAGCCATTTAGAAAATCCATTAACTACTGAATGAACAAGCTAGAAGAGTGTCAATAGTTTTTCCTATGTTGCATCTTTGAATCAAGACACTTAGTGAAACACAGATGAACCGCATTGCCACTGAGGTGATACTGACTCTAACTCAGCGTAGACCTGGCCTTTTGGTTTCTGAGACTGCAGCTCTTTATGAGAGTAACTGCCTGATATTTCTCTTATGCAGTGGCTGGTATTTTCAAAATGTTGACCCTTTTGTGGATTTTTGTTTTCTTTACATTGACTGGTAAGGATTTTGGTTTTCTTTATATTGAGTTGTGATTCATACTGAAGACTGTGACACCTGATCTTCTTCAGGATTTAATCTTCCCATCCTCCGCAATTTCCACAAACAAAGCTGCATCTTTTGCATAATTCTGGTTGTTAATAAGCCATTCTCCAATCCTAATGCCACATATAATCAAGCTTCTCTGATGATTTCCTCAGCATATAGATTGACTAAGCAATGTGAGAGGCTACAACCCTGTCACATACCTTTTCTGAGGTTAAACTCTGCAGAATTGCCATATTCGATTCGAATAACTACCCCATGATCCATGTACAAATTCTGCATGAACACAGTAAAGTGTTCTTGAATTCCCATTCTTCTCAATGTTATCCACAGTTTGTTATGATTTCCACAGGCAAATATCTTGGCATATTAAATAAAACAAAAGTAAATCTTTGTCTGGTATTTTCTGCTTTCAACCAAATTCTGCCCAGCATCAGCAATGGCATCCCTTTTGAAGAAGGCCTGACCCTGTGGCAGCTCCCTGTCCAATGTAGTGCAGCAATTGTTGGGTGATCTTCAGCAAAATTTTACTTGCATGTGATATCATTTACTTGATGATATTATCCTATAATTTGTACATTCTGTTGGATCACCTTCTATGGAATGGGTACAAAAATGGATCTCTTCCTATCAGTTGGCCAAGTAGCTATCTTCCAAATTTCCTGCCATAGACAAATGCATCTTCCAATACTTCATTAGCTTGTTGAAACATTTCCATTGATATTCCATCAAACCATAGATTCTCGGTTCTGGCTGATGTTTTCAGTGCTGCTTGATTCAAAACATCAGTGTGGCTTGAACTTATATCTTGGTGTAGTGTTGACTTGTTCTTTTTGGTACAGTGAATAATGTATTCTTTCCATCTTCTTTTGATGCTTCCTGAATCATTCAATATGTTGTGCATACAGCCTTTCGATATTGAAACTTTAGGCTTTACTTTTTTCTTGAATTCTTTCTGTTCAGATATACTGAGCGTGCGCTCCTTTTTGGTTTTCTAACTCTAGGTCTTTACATGTTTCATTATAATATTTCACTTTCTCTCAAACTGTCATTTGAAAACTTCTTTTCAGATCTTTGTCTTAATCATTTCTTCCATTTACTTTAGTTACTCTATGACTAACAGCATGTTCCAAAATCTTTTCTGACATCTATTTTTCTTTCTTTCTTGCCTTTTTTCTTGAATGATGTTCTGTCTGACTTCCTACACTACTCATCAGGTCTTGTCATTAGTGTTCAATGCAGCAAATCTGTAGTCTCAAGATATTCTCAAAAATCTGTGGGATAAACTCAAGGTTATGGTTGGCTCTTGTGGACTTTAAAAACTTTTCTTCACCTTCAACTTTAACTTATATCAGAACAATTGATGATCTGTTCCTCCGGACAGCCCCTGTCCTGGTTTAAGTGCTGATATTGAACTTCTCTATCATTTCTTCCCAAAATTAAAGTCAGTTTGATTTCTATTTACTCCATTTGGAGAAATCCATGTGTATAGTCATCATTTGTTTTGTTTGGGGGAAGGAAAAATATTTGCTAGGAACAAGCATAGGTCTGCCAAAATTCTTTTCCATGCTCTGTAGGTTAGTGTTTACCACCCAAACTATATTGTCCGGGGACTTTTCTTTCCTCTTTGATTCTCAATTTTTCTTTTCAGTCACCTATAGTTATTGGTGTATCTCAACTACATACATGATAAATTTTAAACTGGATGTGTTGGTAGAATTCTTCAATTTGTTCATGACTTGCTTTGGTAATTGGTTCATAAATTTCAATATCAGTTGTGTTGAGTACTGCCTAATTAATGCTCTCATTTATCCTTGGAGAATGATTCTACATGATTCTATTTGAACTATTGTGAGATTTATATTTAAAGAAGTTATTTCACCCTTTTCAGTGGAGTATTAATTGTTTTGGGTTCAATGTCTTCTGGCTTGAACAATATGAAGTTTTGAGTCAAGCTTTAGAGTTAAAAGAAAAACATTATCGCACCTTATTTTAATTAATATAACCAATTATATGGCCAAAAGAATAAAAGATCAAGATAGACAATACAAGAAAAATCCTTTAAATTTGTATCTATAGGATTGTTGATGGCCGATCCTCAGAAGTAGGACGTTAGGCCTTTTTGCGTTGGGTGTTATAGACTGTTTTCAACATAACAACACCAGAACCTTGTCTGTCAAACAGTTGGTGACTGTAATTGAGGTACTTTGGCTTCTAAGGGAAACCCTGTTTCCCTCAGGGAAGGAGATAATTTTGTCGCTGCATTTAAATTTAAATTTAAATGAGAAGAATTTAAGTAGAAGTCCTAGTAGTGTTGTGGGCTGGGCATTGTGCTGCTAACCCCAAGTCAGGTATGTAAATCCACTGTCTATGCAGTGCTGAGAAAGATCAGACTTTCTGCCTGTCAAACAGAGTCACGGAGACTGAAGAGGCCATTCTCTTCTGACCTGGGAGGTGGCCGTGTGTTGGGACTTACTCCACTCTACCTCACAGCAACAGTTATACTTTAAACATATTTTTGCTATTGGTGTAAACAAAAAATGTAATATTTTATTAATTTCTTCTCTTAGGAGCACCTAACTCTTATTTTCTATTTAATATAATTTAATACTGTGGAATTTTATAAAAGAATCATGGCACATCAAAAGTCATTTATCTCTATTTAGAAAAGAGAAACTTTAGAAATCAACAGTTGTTTTCTTTTTTCTCAAGTTGGAACATAAAACCTGGTAAATAATGTTTGCATTTAATTGACAACAGCTTTTAGCACCAGCATTTTATCACTTCTAGTTGATTGCAAGTTTCATGAATACATGTTAAACATAATAGAAAAAAATAGTTTCTCCATTTATATTAGTAATTTTATATACATAAATAGTTTATATATATAAACGTATATCTACATCTCACTCTGTGTGCAACTTGTAGTCTGAATAGTTTAAAGAGAGTATTGCTATGTTCTTCCAGCTTTTCTCCCTTATTTTTCTATTATTTGCTATTGATGTTTACTTGAAAGTAGGATTTATGATAACTGAGATTATTTTCAAACAGATATCAGCACTGATTACTTAGCAGAAAGATCTATTGAAGAAGTTTATTACCTTTGGTGTTTGGCTGGAGGTGACTTGGAGAAAGAACTTGTCAACAAGGAAATCATACGCTCCAAACCCCCTATTTGTACACTTCCGAAGTAAGAAAGAAAAATTATCTTGTAAATCAAAAAAGAATATGGTAATATGACTTTTTAAAAAAGCAAGCTGAGCTTTTCTTGGTGCGTAGACATTCTGAGTGTCTATGGAAGCAATTGAAAGTTAGTAACCTGTGTACTTGATTAAATTTCCGATTGCAGTTCCCTTGTAATTTCTTTTAACATTTTCAGAAATACTGTATTTTATTAAATAGGTTGTTAAATGTTCTATTAAACTAAAGTTAGTATTTTAGTATATGTGCTGCCGAAACAAACACAAAACTAAAGTTAGTATTATGAGACATCCTGCAATAAGAATTAAAAGATAAAAGGTGTACTACTTAGAACAGTAACATTTGAAAGTCTTAACTAGCTTACCTAATACAAACCTAACCAAATCACAAATTTGTATCAGGTTAGTTATTTAATAGTATTGTATTAGATAGCATTTCTAATACAAGTAACTGCTTCCGATTCTTAAGAATTTGTGTACATAAAAATGTACTCTGTAGCACACGTTTATGTTGCAGAGATCTTCACTATTGAGAAAGACACTTGCATTTGATACAAAGTGATTCCATGATCTAAATTAAACAGGAAGTTGTGGAATCATACAGCTCTATGTGCCAAAGTTAACACTATATCATTGGTCTTTATATGTCATTATACATTTGAGCCTGAATTTCTTGAACTTGGCTAATGCTTTAAAATTTTAATTTTAGATTTTATGACTTAGATTTGATCATTGTAGATAGCTGTTGAATCATCTATTTGCATGTTTTTCCCTTTATATGTTAAATTATTTTTAGCCACAGTTTTCCCTCTAAAGCTGACTTTTAAAAATTGACTTCAATTATACTGCTCACATTGAACATAATCAGGGAAATTAGAAGAAATTTACAAGAAGAAATTGTTTGAAATATATGTAGATTCACAAAAGTAATTCTCTTGAATTTTAAATAAATTTCTTTCATGTATTTATTTAGTGCTTTGTCCTTCTTAATAGGTTACCATCAGTTAGTTATGTCTTAATTTTTTAATCTTTTATTATTTTCTTCTTCCTTTGTCATTTTTCACCCATATGAACATTTGCAGCAGCACATTTTAGTAATCAAAAGAGTAATTTTAGCATTAAACCTCCATGAGAAAAGAAGTAAAGTAACATTTTCATTTGTAGCGTGATTTAGAATTTTACACTACATTCACACCAATTGTAGTTATATCTTGAAATAAGATTTGTTTGGCGAAATCTCAAATAGCACTACGCTTTTTATTACCATTTAGTCTGAAAATTATTTTTCTATTTGTATGTTATTGGTGGTAGAATCAATTTTGTTTTCTAAGGGGAAGAATGAAATAGATTTTGTGTAGTCTTAGTAATAATTTTTAAAATCTTTTTTTTAGTTTACTCTTTGAAGATGGTGAGAGTTGTGGTCAAGGTCGAGATAGAAGCTCACTTTTAGATGATACTACTGTGACTTTGTCATTATGCCAACTAAGAAATGTAAGTGAAGTGTTCACAAATTTGCTTCTGATCATTTTATTATTATTATTAACTAAAATCTAATAGATATAGATAAGGACTTGCATTTGTACGTAGCATATACTTAACATGTCTCCAAGTGTTTGTTATTTCAACAAACTGGTTTTTATCAGTTTATCTTTGCATCATTTCTGGGTAAAAATTTCCCCCAAATTTGATGCTATGTAATAAGAAAAAAAAGAAATGGATATAGGATTGTACTTCCCTTTAATGCTAAATTTTAATTCCCTTATGATCGTGAAATTATGAGCCTTTTACATTGTTTGGGGCCATTTTCTTACCTCATCTTTAAATCGCTAGTTTATACACCTTTTCCGTTTATTTTGTTAGTTTGAGGGCTTCTTCAAACAGGATTCAGATATTGAGTCTTTTTTGGCTTTAGAAGATATAAATATCTGTTAATATGTGTATTTCCTAAGCAATTTCTTTCCTGTCCTCTTTCCTGTCACCCAGTTTTTAATATTTTATTTTATTGTTCATTTTTCATCATTGCCATTCTAATAGGGATGAGACAAAATCTCATGATCATTTTTATTTGCATCCATCTGTGGGCTAATTGCTGGGCTGCTAATCACAAGGTCACTGGTTAACACCCACCAGCTAGGAGAAAGATAAAACTGCTTGTTCCAAGAAATACACAGTCTCAGAAACCCTAGGAAGCAGGATTATTCTATATTGCAGGTGTGCTCTAAGTTGAAGCCAGCTTCATCACTGTAGGACTAGCTAATAACATTGAACTTTGCGTTAGGTACTTCTTGGCCTTTGGTGAAATGGTGAAATGTTTGTTTAAGTCTTTAGCTGATTTTTTATTTGTCTTTTATTGTAGAAGGTAGATGATCACTAGCTAGCCAGCTAGCTAGACTTATCTATATATAGAGATTTTATATATACTATATATCGTATTAAAGGCTATATGTATCACATATTTGTATATCTAATATATATTGTGTATACATGTAGTGTATATATTCTATATACTATATAGTATAAAGGGCTATATGCATCACACATATTTGTATATCTAATATATCTTGTGTATATACATATATTCTATATATTGGATAGTGAGCCCTTAGCCAATATATTGTTCTTAAATATTTTCTCCCTATTTATATTGTATTTTCACTTTATTGATGAAATTCTTGGATGATAAAAATGTATTTTTATGATGCCAAATTTATTCATTTGTGTTTTTCTGCTTGTGCTTTTATTTTTTGGTTTTGGTCATAGCTGATCATCCATAATCTGATAATATAAGTTCCCAATCATGTGTCTATAGTTCCATCTAAGATTGTTATTCTTTTGGTCTGCTTAATTAGGTTGTTGATCCATTCTTAATTGGATTTTCATATGGTGTATGGTAAGAGACATGACACTGAATCATTCCATGTGTGAAATCAATGATCTCAACACCACCTGTCCGAGATTATTTACATACCAGCCTCTGCGGTGGGGCACCCCCTTCCCCTGTCCACTTCTTTCTTTATCTTGCTTTAGCGTGATCTTTCCTGGTCTATGTATGCCCAAGACTTGATCTTACTGTGCTAACCATTTTCAGGGCCCAGTCACTGGTAAATTTTACTGCGAGCTCATATCTTCTCTCATTAGGTCTAGATTTAGTTTTAATATCACTATATTTACCTTGATTTTTTTTGTGCTTATCTACTCATTTAATATTTGGATATTACATAGTAGGATATATTATTATGATATCTTTTTTACTGTAATGTTATGAGAGAAAATGGAAAGATATAATTATTACTGCTAGATATAATAAATTTAGATTTTCTTTGTAAAGAATAAATGTATACAATAGGCAAAATAGAAAACAGAAAACAGACTGCATCTGAAATATATGGTTTCAACTGATTTGGTCTTTTATTCTTTTTTTTTAATTTAATTAAAATTTAAATGAAATGAGCTCCTAACTAGTCTTCAGTTCTATTGCCTTAATTCCATCACATAGAATTTTGAAATATAATTTCCTAAAACTATTAAGAAAATAATATTGTTATGTTCATTTTTTAATGAGGAGCTTTTTTTGTGTGCTACTGACTTTATTCAGACTCATAGCAATACTATAATCAATACTATAAGATAAAGTAGAACTGCTTCTTATAGTTCATATCTGGATCATTAGATATTTTTTCCTGCAGAATTGCTTGTAACTTTGTATTACTAAATAAATGAACACTTAATGCATGTGATACACAGCTTTTTAAAGTAATATAGGAGCCAACTCATGATTTACTGTCACATTTTTTGTGTATTTTGTTCTATATTGCTACTAATAATCTACAATTTAATTAAAAGCATAAAATATGTGTGTGAAATAAATGTGCAGGACAATAAAAAATAAACTCTTCAAAATTTATTAATAGCTCTTGGGGGAATTCTACTCTCCCTTACAGGGTTTCTGTGAGTCAAAATCAACTGGAAGACAGAGGGTTACCTTGAAGAGGGAGAAAAATAGGCAAGGCTATTTGTTATAGAAGAACCATGTTCAGCGAAAGCATGGGAGGCTTGCCTGCTTGATAGAAAATTCTACATCACTTTAATATTTTTCTCAATGCCTCTGTAAATTCATAATTTTTATAGTATTTTGCTTTTAGTGTTGCTATCTCAGATACTCATACACACTTTCTTTCACAGAGATTGAAAGATGTTGGTGGAGAAGCATTTTATCCGTTACTTGAAGATGAGTGAGTAGATCGTTTACTCTAGTATTTTTTCAACTTGCAGTATCTTAGACTGACAAGAAATATGTAGATCTTCATCCAAGAGTGTTTCCCAAGCAGACCATAAAAACCTACTTTTAGATCGTATCTTAGTTTGGGTTTTGTAAAATTTTTTATACCTTGTACCAATTCTTCTGTTTTGGTTTCTCTTTTACAGCCAATCTAATTTACCTCATTCAAACAGTAATAATGAATTATCTGCAGCTGCCACCCTCCCCTTGATCATTCGAGAGAGAGACACAGAGTACCAGCTAAACAGAATTGTTCTCTTTGACAGACTGCTAAAGGTAGAGAGTCTGCTAAATAGTTCACTACAATCTAAGCAAAATTCTTTTTTTGTTGTTGTCTCCATTATTAATTCTTAGGGATTCTTCGTGTCAAGTGAATATTACTGCCATTGATATTTTTGTGGATTAACTTTAATTTTAAAAGTGCTACATAGTAATAAATTAAGAAGTTAAAATACGGTAAGGGAATACAAGTGGGTAAGATAAAAAGCATTGCCACAAAATCTTAGAAACCTTTATTAGAGAAAAACATCAAAATGCAAAGCTACTATTTCTTGACAGATCCTCCATCTAGGTCCATATACTTCTCCAGCAATAGTTCTATGTCTCTAAACTGTCTTCAAAGAAATCTGTGATCTTCAATTTATACCACATCAATATGAGAGTTTTAACATCCCCAAGTGAGTGTACTCTATTCCTTTAAAATTCTTTTGAGTTTGGGGAACAAAAAGAAGTCTGAAGGGGCAGGATCTAGGTTGTATAGTGTCTCCTGTGAAATTTTCATAGGACAGTCCCTGCTACCCTTGTGGAGTGAACAGGAACATTGCTGTCATGGACACAATTTCCACCGGGTAGCTGCCCTAGTCTCTCACCACAATTACGATTTTCCAGTTTCCAATGTCTTAAAATGTCTTCATAATAATCCTCCATGATTTCCCTATTGCCTTTGAGATTAACTCTTTGATATCCTAAAATGTAGTGCCTGTAACCTGAACTGACCTTTCTGTCATATGTTTAACTGTCCCTGCTGAGCCCCTCAGAAGTACTAATTTGATAGCATGATCTGTTTGGAATTAATCCATGCAGATATGAACTGGAACCTCCATAGCAAGACTTTGTAACTTAATAGTGGTATTTACAAAATCATGATGAATAACACCTAAATCTCAATAAGACAAAGCACCAGTACTGAAACAGAGTAGTGAATAAAGGGCATAATTAAAATTCAGTTTGTTAGCAAATCAGGTAAAAAATGTCCTTGTCACCAGGAATGGGGTGGGGAGTAAATAGAATAGGATTTGGTTTTTTTTCTCTGCATGCTGCTGTGTATAGATGCCATCAAGTCCATTCTGGCTGATAGCAAGCCTTTGTATAGCGGAATGAAACACCGCTTGGTCCTGTACCAGCCTCACAATGGGGTGCTTATGTTTGAGCCCCTTATTGCAGCCACTGTGACAAACCATCGTGTGGAGGGTCTTCCTCTTTTTTACTGCCCCTTCACTTTACCTAGTATGATACCCTTCTCCAGAAATTTGTCTATCCTGATAACATGTGCAAAGTACAAAAGATGAAGTCTTGCCTTCCTTCCCTCTAAGGGACATTCTAATAGTGATTCTTCTATGACACATTCATTGATTCTTTTGGCAGTCCATGGTATTTTCAATGTTTTTCACAAACACTTTAACTCATCATAGATTTTTTATTTTTTGTGTGCCAAAAAGCAAAAAGTCTGAACATACACTGAGATGGAAATTTTCACTCTGAAATACTTATAAATGTACATCGATTGAAGTGATCTAGTTGACAATATAAAAGTTCATTAAGAAGTATTAAAACAAAAATAAATTTACGTGTAAGGATACATGATGGTGGTTAGTAGATGGGACAGGAAAGTTGCCCCACAGGGTTTTCTAGACATAATCTTTATAGAAGCACTTGGCCAGGATTTTTTTACATAGAGTCACAGGGTGAGTTACAACGTCTAACAGCCAAGCACTTTTTGTGTCATCTGGCCTTCCCATCCTCCATTGACTACTTCAAATCTCTTCCAGAACACAACATAGAGGGGAATAATGACAAGTTGAGTCAACTTTGACCTTTGATTATGTGATACCACTTGCCAGGGAGCTAGGGAAACATTTCACTGCTGACTGTAATATATTAATACCAGGCAGTAATTTCATGTAATTAGAAATGACAAATGACCTTGAGCTTTATCAGTAGTATATTCAGAACTGTCTGGGCTAAAAGGAGACATTTGCCAAGTTGAAATAATTTTTAAATATATTTTTTATACTATAGGCTTATCCATATAAAAAAAATCAAATCTGGAAAGAAGCAAGAGTTGACATTCCTCCACTAATGAGAGGTTTAACCTGGGCTGCTCTTTTAGGAGTTGAGGTAAGAAAGAAAAGAAATGGAATAACAGCCTTGTAAAGTCAAGAAAATATAAAGGTGAAAATCGATTTTCTCATATTTTTTTCAAGTTATACGTATTTTGAACAACTTGAAAGATATGTATTAGAATGAAAATTACATGGTAAAACATGAATATTAAACATACTTGTAATCTTAAGTAAAAGAAAAATAAACAGATGAGATGGGTAGAATAGAACACAATAAATTAGATATAAAACAGAATAAATTGAATTTTTAGTATTTCTGGGGTTTTTTTGTCTTTTTCAAATCAGAGCTTATCTCTTTTGTATTTTATTATTGTGGGTAGCATTCTTGACACTCTATGATGTATCTTTCTTTGTTTAAAGTATCTGAAGCTCTAGATGGGTGAATATAAAGAGACAATAACTAGAATAGGGTTCCTGCAGAGCATGGCAGGGGAGGGATGGTAAAGGAGAGCTGATGTCAAAGAATATAGGAAGTAAGAAAATACTCTGAAAATGATTGTGGCGGTGACTGCACAACACTGCTTGACATGACTGAATTGTTGAATGGTATGACATTTAGATTATGTCCTTAGAAAGAGGTCTGAAAAAAAAAGAAACAGAATAAAATAATTTTATTATTTATTAGATTTATACTGTTTAATATCTCATTAATTGTGTAGCTCTACATATAAAATATACTTATTTATGAATGCAAGCACTAATAATGTTCTGTATAGGTTTGGGGGAAAGTCTCTTATGCATGGAAATAGAAATACCACTTGATCCTGAAATATCCCTATGAGGTATATATCTTAAAGAACACCTAGATCCTGACAGATATTTGTGCCTTCACATTCTTTGCAGCGTTAGTCACAGTAGCAGAGAGATGGAAACAGCCTAAGTGTCTGGCAGTGGATGAGTCTCTAAGCAAACTTGGTGTATACCCACAAGGGAATATTGTACAACATTCAAAGATAAGAGAGAATCGCCAAATGCCTCATAAGGCAGATGAACTGGGAGCGTATCTTGCTGATTGAAATAAGTCATTCATAAGATAACAAATATTATATGAGTTTCTTATTATAAAAAAAGTCAAGGAAAGTTTTCCAAACAGAAAGAAATTCTTTGTTCGTTACCAAGGATAGAAGAGAAGGGGAGGGATTATCTCTAACTAGATAATGAATATGTATCAAATTGTGTGAAAAGAAAGACAACATAAAATAGAAGGGTGATCGGTAAAATAGCAGAAGGTAAATAACAGACGACAGTAAATAATATAACACAAATCCTTCCCCAGCAGGAATGACAAACAGTGTACGAGGTGGATACATAGGCAGACAAACTCCCTGCCATCAAGTTAATTCTGACTCATATTGATTTTGTGGGACAAGGTAGAATTGCCCCTGTGAATTTCCGAGACTTCAGCACATACGAGAGTAGAAAGCACCGTATTTCTCCCTCAGCACGGCTGTTGGTTTCAATCTGCTAATTGCAATTAGCAGCCACGCTTGTAACCATTATGCCACCCAAGCTCCTATAGGCATATGTAGGAAACAGTTTTATATGCATTAATAACTCATTGCAAATTCTGATCCATTAATATATCTTCTGCTATTTTTTACAGGGGGCTATTCATGCCAAGTATGTTGCGATTGATAAGGACACACCAATTCCTACAGATAGACAAGTAAGTTTTAGATTTTCTTAAGCAATCTAAAATAATTCTGCTCAATTTTTATGTTATAGAAAGGCAACAGGAAATTTTCCTTTAATTTGAATATTCAGCAGCTGTGATACACATATGGTGTGTATAAATTAGTGAGTTGGAACCCATTTAAATCATGTAACTTTTTAAAAATACTTTTTATTCTCCACCTAAAGAATTTACCCTATATTTAGACCAATTGCAAAGGAAGATAATATTTGAAACTATATCAACACATATGTTCTTTAAAGACTGAAATATTTGATCTGTCTTGTTTAAACATACATAAAACTTCTTTGATATTTCTTGAGAAGTCATATGCAGATTTTAGAACTTTAGGCAGTAGTAAGTAGTATAAAGTTGATCTCTTTGGAAATTCATATTATAATATCTCCTTTTTAAACTTTTGGGGTTTTTTGATACACCATATCTTAGATAGTTTCAACATACTCACTTGGTTTTTCACAGATCGAAGTGGATATTCCTCGTTGTCACCAATATGATGAGCTGCTATCATCACCAGAAGGCCATGCCAAGTTCAGGCGTGTATTGAAAGCATGGGTCGTCTCCCATCCTGATCTTGTGTATTGGCAAGGTAACGTTTTACCTATCCAGACTGCCATTTTAAAAGCAAAGCATATTTGTTTTTGAGAGGGAAAAAAAAACATAGTAAGCTATGATTTTTTTTTGACTTAGTTAGGGGCTCATAAAAAAATTATCTACACCCAGCAGCAGCAAGACTGGGTAGCTCCCACGACCACCAGAGGGTAGTGATGCCCCCCCCCCCCCAAAAAAAATGATCTACATTCTGGTAGATGTAACTTAAATACATGGTATGGAACAGTTTCCTATCACATTGATTAGGAATGTATAAAGAGTATTTGGTACTATTTCAGTCTTTATGAATTCTAGGAAGTAATAAAATTTATGCCACATAAAGCTTTTGGTTTACTGATATTTGAGGTACTGATATTTGTTCTTTATTTAACTTCTCTATTTGATATCTCTAGCCTCTAATATCCATTGCAATGGATAACGAGAAACTTGCAGACAAAATTCATGATTAAAAGTGTTTATTAAAGATGAGAAATGCTCAAGATAGTTGTTTACTAGGACATGTTACAAAGCTTCAGATCTGCTAATACTCACCCTGCTGTAAGCCTCAACTGGAAATCATTCAGCTCAAGATTTGTATGCCAGCAAGTCCAGCTCCTGGAACGCAGTGCCCAGAGACACCCTACTTCAGTAAGCCTCAACCTGAAGTCGCCCTGCTCCACCTATGTGTGTCAGCAAGTCCACCTCCCCAATGAAGGTTCCAGGGGTGACCTACTCTGTAAGGAGCTTCTTGCACAAAAGCACACAGCTTTACTTGCTTCATGGGTGGGGAAGTCCATTACCATTCCATGCTCTGGCTTGTGGTTCTGCTGGTGCTCTGCTGAAGGCAGAACTGTCATCTGGATCCAGGTTCGCTGGGCTGAGATCTCAGATGCAGAAGACTCACTCTACTCCTACCTGTTCCTGGTAATGATATCCCTCTTGCTGCTTCTCCAAGGACTCCTGTTTGTACCCAACAGGATGGCACTCCAGGGAATCCTGTGTGCTTTTACTCCCATGTGAATTCTACCAATGTCATCCCTGCCCCTTCTTCCCACACTCATGCAGGGGAAGGTCCATTAGTAGAGGTTAGAGCCTTCTGACTAGGAGATCCACATTAAATAACTTGCTGCCATTCCAATATTCTTAACATTTAGTCATTTATCAGTTTATGCCTATCACAGGTAATAGGACTTAGAGAATAGATCTCACAAAAATTGGTCTTTATTTTTTTCTTTATTTATTTACTTAATATCTTTAACCCCAGATTTAAATGGTTAGCTTTTACCATTCTTGTTTTGGTGATTATTCATTTATTAATTAAAACCTGTTCCACTCAATCTTATTATTATATGGTTATTCTGAGTTGCAGTTCCTTTATATCAGTTCCTCATTTATTTATTTGTAACTAACTCATAATAAAAGCATTATTTTTACTAGATATATATTTCTATATCTTCATAATAACTATATATGTGTCCTCAAGGTAGCATGGGCAATATTATTAATAACTACCACTTGTCTGTCAGTTTGTTTTACAGCTGTGGCTTGAGTATTGCAGAAAGTTGTGTCACTAATATTTTAGTTGGTATTTTAAATATCAGCAGACTCATCCAAAGTGAGCAAGTTTCAATAGAGCGCCAGACTAAACAGACTAGGAAGAAGGAATTGTCTGAGGGATTAGCCACCGAAAACCCCATGGATAGCGGTGGGACATTGTCAGATAAAAGGTTGAAAGATGGAATAGGTTGGCTACTTCTGAGTAATTAGCCACTAAAACCTTATGAATAGCAGAGACCTCGTCAGATAGAATTCTAGAATTTGAGCCTCTCATGCTGATAGGGATTCCAAATGTGATTGCAAAAGAGGCATCATTATGTTGGTGGAATAAAGCTTTTGGAACCTTCATATGCTAGTGGGGCACAATTCAAAATGAGAAAAACAATTGCCATATCAAATACTAATCAGAAGGGTGAAAGTATGAATCTAGGAAAATTGGAAGTGAAAATTGAACTGGATGGAATGGAGAAAGATTGATATCTTAGTCATTAGTGAACTGAAATGAACTGATCTTGGCTAATTTCAATAAAATGAATATATAGTTCACTATGGTGGCAATGACAAAGTCAAAAGGAACTTCAATGTATTCATTATTAAGAAAACACTTTAAGATCTGTTTTAAAGTTCAATGACTGTGATAAAATGCCTATCTGAACACAAGGAAACCCTAAGAGTACAACTGTTATTCAAATTTCCATTTAACCACTAAAGCTAGTGATGCAGAAATTTAAGAATTATATCAAACAATAGCATCCTGCATTCCACAAACCTTGCACAAGACCTTTTTAAAGTTTTGAAGAGCAAAGATGGACTTTGAAAACTAAAGTACACTTAACCCAAGTCATAGTATTTTAAGTGGTGTCATGTGCATGTAAAAGTTGGACAGTGTATAATAAAGACTGAAGAAGAATTGATGCACTTGAATTATGGTGTTGGTAAAGGATATTGAAAGTAAGTCAATCTGTCTTGGCAAAAGTATAACCAGAATGATTCTTAAAAGCAAGGATGATGAACCTTGGTTTCAAGTACTTTGGATATGTTGCAGAAAAGGCCACTCCAGGGGCTGAGCCCCGGTGACGTAAGTGGTTGAGTGCGGGACTGTGTTCCGTGGACTTGGTGGTTCAAATCCAGCGGTGGCTCTCAGGAGCAGCGCTGGGTAGCCCCCATGACCACCAAAACAAACAAACAAACAAAAACAAAAAAAGGCCACTCCATTAGTAATAGAAGCATGGAGGAAACCATCGAGGAGATGGATTGACAAGAAGGCTGCCCCAGTGAGTTCAGACATAGCAAAGATTGTGAAGGTGGTACGGGACATGGCAATGTGGTCACCAACCCTGAATTGTAATGCATGTGAAAGCACCTCACAAAAGAACATTCTTAGTAAAAGAAACATGCCATAGTTTTGTATTTCACTTTTAAATATATATATATGGATATATATTAAAGGATATACATTTTTTAACAAAAGAAGCATACAAATTTCCATCTTGCAAATGAAAAATCCTGCTTAGAGATGTGCTATTTTTATCAAGATTACAAAGTTAAGTTTAGAGACGAAGCTGTCTTCTAGCTCTAAAAACATTTTAATTTCTTTTATTCCTGTACTCCCTTCATTTGGCTAACTTAATCTTAAGAACTCCTTTGTATTGGATACTTACTAGATGTGAAGTACAATCACTAGTAATAACTCATGAGGAAATGCATTTCTATGAGTTAATATTTATAATGCACAGTCTACATTGAGGTAATACAGACTTACATAAGGTAGATCTACAGTTCTACTAAATTACATTCATGGAACACCTTTCTCCCTCTCTTTCTATAACAGGTCTTGATTCTCTTTGTGCTCCTTTCCTATATTTAAATTTTAATAATGAAGGTAAGTCTCTTAATTTATCATTGTGTATATTGTTCTACAATATTTTATTCAAACATCCTGGATCTTTTTCTATATAAGATTCTTGTACTGGTAGGTACTGAAAATTACTGTGAAAACCCCTCCGATTTATTTTATTTAAAGTAGATAATTAATCCTATGAACTAGAAATAATCATAGGGAAATAAACTTCATTCTTTGAATAGTTTTAAGAATGAATTTTTTCTTATATCATTACTTATTATTGTAAACTAGATTTTTGCTGTAGTTATGCATAGACCATTAAAAATATTGATCCCAGAATAGTAGAGAATGTTTTGAAAGTATCATATGTGGCTAGCATTGCTAAATATAAACTTTTAAGACTCTTGTTTGTATCAACAGTAATGAAGAATGAAGAATCTTGTATAGCTCATTAAGGATGATAATGTCTAGAGATGAAAATTTTCTGTTTAGTAAATGAAAGCTTTCCTAGTTGGGAATAATGAGTAACACAGTAATTTGGAATGTAAAAGTTACTAGAGTGGTTATCATTTGGGGGCCAAAATATTTTCTGACTTAAATGGCAGAGATTTTTATTCCCTTATTTTGGATTTTTGAGTACTTATTTTCATAATTATTGTTATTTAGATAGTCTTAAAAATATGCACCAAATGGATGGCTGTGAGGCATTTACCTCATTAACTAATTTATCATCTACCTGTCTTTTGTACTCTCCTAGCTCTGGCATATGCGTGTATGTCTGCTTTTATTCCCAAATATCTTTATAACTTCTTCTTGAAAGACAACTCACATGTAATACAAGGTAAGCAAATGTCTTTCATTTTAGAAGAAAATTTACCTATGTCAAAAATAACGAAAACTCATTAAATATATGATTGTGATCCGTAAAATATGGTGATGTCATTAAAATACATGTAGATCATAAAGGTTAGTCTCTTTTCCAAGTATATAAAAGTATTATTTTAAAATGATGTTTAATATGTGCATATAATTCTGTTCCCATGCCAGTATGCTATATAGGAGAAGGAAGAAATACTATTATTTGCTTCTCTGAAAATTTTAAAAATGCCCCTAAAAGGTTTTACTGTAAAATAACTGTACTGGGAAATAGTAAAAAGCTTAATTATCATTTAAATATAAATATAATATTACTTATTGTAATCTTGAGCACATTAGAAAAGTGCTTTATGCCTTTTTATTCATGTATATATAGTAAAGATTACACATAATCTAATACATAATTGTCACAGAAAAGCAAATAGTAAGTGCAGTTGTTACTTTATTAATGTTCTTTTTCTCTACAATCATGATACCATGACATCACATTTATTCCTTTTTAATAATTTTAAGATTCCATATGATTTAAGGACAAGAAATTTTCTTACAGTTTCTTTTGGGAAATCTTACAGAACTGGGTACCCTAGTGGTCTCCCCGTCTGTCATTTTATGACACTTTTCAGGTACTCCTTTGACAGAGAGTTTTCATTTATGCATATTTTTAATCATTTTACAAAAATTTTAAGCTTCTAAGAGCTAGTGCTGTGTTTTATTTACATTTGTGTCATTATTATAAATATCCCATTTGAATAGGTGAAATAGGAAAACTAGAAGCTATGTCTAAATTACTGAAACTTTTAATAAATGAAATTTCAATTAAATTTTCACTTGGTAGTGAGCATAAACTTAGAATATCAGGAGTCAATATGCTAGGAATATAATTAGGAAGAAAAATACAAATTTAAAAGGAACTAAAAATAGGAGAATTAGAGAAGTTGGATAAATAGCCTTGCATATGAAAGCATGTTTCCAGCATGTTTTATGTTGGAATGCAGAGAAAAATAGTTATGTTTTCAAGTGGAAACATGTGATCACTTATAGATCTTTTTGTATTTGCAAGATAGAAGTGCTAGATATTGAACTCCTGGCCCAGTGTCCCTGTGTTAGTTTTGTCATATATATTCCTTTGACTTATACATAGTTTTTAAATGTTTCTCTTTGAAATGAATATATGTATATCTTAAAATGAGAAATAAAAATAAAAATGTATAGCAGAATAATGTTCTATGCATAATGTATTGAAATTTTACATTTTGAAATTTTCATAACTAGTTATTTTGAGAATGTTTTGAATAAATCAAATCCTTAAACTGATTAACATATACATTTATATACTTTTACATTTTAAGCAAATACTTGAATGCATATTATTTTCCTCCTTACTATTCATAGTAAATTATATATCTTTTTATTCTTATTAGGAATTAGTCTTTAAAGATTCAAAAGATCAAGTTCTTTTTATTAAATATTTATTGTTAAAAATAACTTTAGCTGGATTTGAGATATGGACAGAATAGGGTCAAGTGTTTGTAAATTTTAAATATTAATAAAAATTTACCTGCTGCCCTTGAGTTAGTTCCAACTCATAAGACCAGGTAGAACTGTCCCCTAGATATATTAAATTGAATTCTCTAGAGAAGCAAAGCCAGTGATGCTTCTATAGAGATAGAGAAGGAGAAGTTTACATCAAGAAAAATGACTCACTCAATTGTAGGAGTGGTTAAGTTCAGGCCAATTCAAGTTCTTGGGTTAGATATCAAGCTTTACCTGACTTGTGTAGCTGTGGGAAACTAATGAAGTAGGAAACAGGAAAATGAAGACCACAGACAAGTTAAATGAATCCAAGGTCCACAATCCAGTGATGGCTTTGGGGTTTGGCAAGTAATATAGTAGAAGGTCAACAAATAAAATACAGGATCCAGACCTAGCAGAAGTGACAATTAGCGAGTCTGAATTCCTGATCTTTTCTGTTAACCCAATGCTTAACTTACTGAACAACTCAGGCTCTTCCAAATGTTTAAATAGATACTGTCAACTTTACTTTACCAAAAAGTTGTAATGATTTAAATTGTTGATACTCAGCTCACTGCACATTTCTGTAATGTGAGCTCATCAAAATTTGCTATTAATTTGAGTTTGTTTTTTTAGAAGATACAACTTTTTGCTTTCAATCTTTATGTTCAAAGATAAATGTGCTTTATAGGAAAAGAGTTGATGCAAGTATAAATTAGTAAGGTAATCCAAATAGAGGCATCACATAATACCCTCTGCACTGATGTTCCATTAGATTGTGTTTTATACCTCAATAATAGGTATATTCTCATTTTTATTCATAGTTTCTTTAAAATTTACCCTTATCAATGGTAACTTGTTATAAAATTGTCATTGTAAGTTTTTAGTGATACTAAAATGAGTGGATTTAATGTATACATCTTAGATTTTACTATCAGATTCCATGAGATGGGTATGGCCCATTAATAATTATTTAAAATTTTATCCTTATTAATATTAAAATGTTATAGAACTGCGAGTTTACTCCTTGAGATTCCAGTGGTTCCAAAAATAAGTGGATTTAATATGTCTTGGCTAAAACATAGATTTTATGTACTATGCAGGATATATGTCAATTGGTAAATGACCAAAGACCAAATGGAAAATTGAAGATAGGAGATAATCTGGTTGGTAGCTATGTAGCTCAAGAGTTGGCTCTTTAATCCTTATTTAAAGATGTCAGCACCATACTGTCACTAGTAACTTTAAAAAGTTAATATAATATGGCAATGTTGACTGAACATTCACATGTAAATTGGTTCTCTTAAAAAAAAGGATAGAAAACATTATTAAAATTGAAAAAGAGAGAAGATACAAATGACCAAAATGTAAAAGTAGAGATATTACAAATGTCTCCATAGAAATTAAAAGACACACAGAAGACTATTATGAAACAACTCTAGGGCAAAAAAAAAACTTAGATTAAATGGATCTATTTCCACAAATACATAGTCTACCAAAACTTATGAAGAAATAAAAAAATCAAAAGAGTAGCTGGTTGTTTCAAACGGCTCACCTTGTGGTTAACAGCCCCACAAGTAATCACCACGCCACCAGTTCTTCTCTGAAGAAAATGAATCAGTAATCCAAGCTTCCCAACACACCTGAATACACTGGGGGAATTCTACTAAGCATTTGTAGGCCAATTAACACCAGTTCTTGCTTAAACTCTTCTAAAAGGTAGAACAAGGAACACTTACTTATATCCAATCTATGAAACCAGCCCTGTCCTATTCTTAAAATCAGACATATATACTATAAAGAATAATGCAGACCAATATTTCCTATACAGTTTAAAAGTTCCCAGCAAGATACTAACAAACAGATTTCAACAGCGTATTTGAAGAACTAGGTACCATGACCAAATAGGCTTTATTTCAGGATGCCAATCAGTCACTATAATCTGCCTTATTACTTGAATTTAGTAAAGTACAGATGCGTTAGTCCGGATAGACTAGAGGAACAAATTTCAGAGACACGCATAAGGAAAGGGTTTATATACAAAAGAAATGTGACCCTAAGAAGGCATCCCAATCCAGTCCCATGCAAAGTCATAAGTCCAATAATAACCCATATGCCTGAAATCAGTCTATAAAGTCTGCTTCTGACTCAGGAAGTCACAGGTCAGTGGGTGCAGAATTCTGGCGCTGGCAGGGGTCTCCCCATGGCTCCTCGCTTCCAGGGCTCAGGTCCATCAACAGCATGCCACTCCAGCTTCAGAGGTCCGTCTTCATCAGGGCTAAGCCATGTGATCTCTCCACCGGCTACTTCAGCCTCCCCAGCCGCGCCATTTTGTGTTGCCTGTGGTTAATCATCTCTCCAACTAACTTCCAACAACTGGGGAAGATAGCTTCTCATCTTCACGAGGGAAATATCACGAGATTTCCCTGGAGTCTCAGGTAAAAGCCATGCCCACACAGAGGCCTCATCAGCTACTCATTGGCTTTCTCCTGATCAACAGGCAAGACTCCACCCCTACATTTCAATTATAAAATTAACATAAGCAAATGACTGCCACAACAGAGTACCATGTCAACAAAAAAATGAGTTTGGCCTCTGTCTAATGAGCCATCTGAAAAAAAATTAAGAAAATATTTGCATTTGCAATAGTATCTCGACAAAAAAGTACCATGTATACATTGAAACAAATTTGAAAACTACAATGAAAATTATGAAACTGTGCTGAAAGAGATTAAAATCAAGCAACCTATTCCAGCCCATTGCACCCTTATTGAACACAATGGAACTGCTTCATAGGCATTCCAGCTATAGTGTTTGGGGAACTGATTGCCACTGATTGCCACTCTTTCTCATGGAGTGATTTACTGAGTTCAAACTGCTAATATTTTAAGTTAGTAGCCAAGCACTTTATCATTGCACCCCAGAGCTCCTTGACATAAATCAGAATAGACCTCGATAAATGAAAAGACCGACTGTGTTTGGGGATAGCGTACTTAATATAATGAGAACTTCAATATTACCCAAAGCAATCAAAAGTCAATGCAATTCTGATCAAAATTTCAACAACCTTCTTTTCCAAAAGGTAAAAAGAAAAGCAATCCTCAAATTGATAAAAGAATAGTAATGCACCTCAAAGAGACAAAGCAATTTTGAAGAAATACAAAGTAGGATTCATACTTGCTGATGTCAAAACATATTGTACATCTGCAGTAATCAAAATAGTCTGGTATTTGTATAATAATAAATGCTCAGACCACTGTGATAAAATTGGAAGTTCAGAAGTAAGTTCATGTATCTACAGTTGATTTAATTTTTTAGGTTACTGAGTCCAAATAATGTCTCTAATAAATGGTTCTAAGGCAACTCTATATCCACAAGAAAATATGAAGCTTGACTCATACCTTACATCACATGCAAAAATTGATTCAAACATATATAAAGGACCTAAAGTAAAAGTAAGCAATATAAGTCTTAGAAGATAACATATAACATGATTCTAGGACTTAGTTTTTAACACTATATTCTTAAATTTAACATCAGAAGTACAAACAACAAAATAATAGATACATTGAACTTCATAAAAATTGGGATTGAGCCCCGGTGGCATAGTGGTTGTGTGCGGCACTGCGGCCCACTGGGTTGGAGGTTCAAATCCAGCAGGAAGGCTGAGCCTCCTACTCCCACCACCAGAGGGCATTGATGCCCCAAAAAACAAAACAAAAAAAATTAAAACCTTTATTCAACGAGTGTCTGTAGTAAAGTGAAAGGACATCCTACACAATGGGAGAAAAAATAGTGCAATTGTATATTTTATAAAGCTTAATAAACAGAATACATAGAGAACTCCTGCAGCTTAACAATAGACAGACAATATCATTGTTTAAATGGCCAACAGATTTGAATAGGTTATGAAGTAGCCCAAAGAGGTTATGAAGTAGCCCAAAACACATGAAAATATTCTCAACATAAGTAGCCATCAAGGAGATGCAAACCAAAACTGCCAGGAGAAACCATTTCATTCTCACTAGGATATCTAAGATTATTTTAGAAAGGGAAACAGCATATGTTGAGAAAGAGGAACAGACATTGGGATGCTTATCCATTGCTGGTAGAACTGTAGGAATGTAAAATGGTACAGCCATTATGGGAAATAGTGTGGCATTACCTCAATAGGTTAAACATAGAATTATCAGCTGACCAACAATTTCATATCTATATATGATTTTATATATATATATATATATATATATATTCAGGAGATTCTTATATAAACAATGCAGACACGTGTATGCCATTTTTCATTGCAGCACTATCCATAGAAACAGATTGTCTACCAGCAGCTTAATGGGGGACCTTGGAAATTCTATGGGAATTTTAAGCTTTGTTCCCCTTTTTATTGTTTTACATTTAACAATGCTTACAGAACTTGTTTCTCTGGATAGATTGCAGTCCTCTCGTTACAGCACCACTTATACCACTTCCTGTCTCCATTCTACCATCTTTCCTAACTCTTCTGAACTTTGTCCTTGGGTCAGTAATGGCCAGGTCATTTGACTTCAAATGACTGATTAATCTAAGGTGTGTCTACCTCACTAGTGTCACTGTTTATCTTACAGACCTGTCTAATGTTTGTCCGAAAGTTGGATTGTGGAGGTAAATTCAGTTTCAGAACTGAAGGGTCTCTAAGGGCCATAGTCTCAGGAGTTCCACCCTCTCTGTTCAATCAATAAGCTTGTTGTATTTATTCATTTGTTGTTCGTTTTAAATTATTTTTTGAGTTTGGATGCATATTTTCCTATTAATGGCTTTCTAATGAATCCCATTTCGGGCAATCTGTAATGATAACCAGGCATCAGGTACCATCAAGTTATGACTTAAAGGTTGTCAAGATTGATGCTCATGTATGGGGTCCATCAATCCATTAGACTGATAGATCATTGCTAAAAACAAATTTTCTTGGTCTATGACTTACTTTTCTATGCTTTTCATGGTCTTTTGAGACATGTAAGTACTCTGTATTTTAGGAAGTCCCAGTCTCTATTTTGTCATCAGCTATTGTGTATGTGCTTTATTATGTGTGATAATGTGTTTATGCCATGTATTAAAACTAAAAATTGTGACCCTATTTTTTCACTGATGATTTTTATAGTTCTGGGGCTTACATTAAAGTTTTTAATCCATCATGACTTTTTCCTAATACACAGTGAGGTTTGAAGGCCTGTTTCATTCTTCTGCAAATGGAAATCCATTTTTGCCAGCACCGTTTGTTAAAGAGACTCTTACCCATTTAAAGTATTTTGGTCCTTTGTCAAAAATTAGCTATGTGTACATGAATGGATTTATTTCTCGGTGCTCTACCTGTCCCGTTGGTCTTTATTTTATCACTGTACCAGGACCAGGTTGTTTTGACTACTATAGCTGGGTAGGTTTTAAGTACAGAAGTTGAGAGACCTCCTATTTTATTCTTCCTATATAATGTAATGTTTTACTTATCCTGAGCCTCTTTCTATGTACATTTGGCTGGGCATTTTTGCATCTCTTTAAAAATAGTATTAGAATACTTTTCTCTTGTTTTATTGCTAAAATCGCTCATTTTTCTAGCCAGGGGAGTGGCAACTAAAACTAACCAATATCTTCCATTAGTTTTTCACACATCCTATGTACATGGGCCACCTGGACATTTGGTGGGAGTTAGTCAGGCATGGCTAAAAGACCCATAGTAAAAAATTTCACTTCACCACATTGCTTAAGCAAAGACTTGACATGTCTAGAAAGGTTTCATGAAGAATTACTTATTGATGAGTCTGAAATATAAGCAGAAATGTGTTTCCTGGAAAGGAGGGAGAAAAACATTTCTAGAAGAGAAAACAGTAAAGAGGATGACAGTGGTGTGTGATGGGGGTGGGTTAAGAGATGCGTGATGGGAGAGAACAGCCATAGACAAATTCAGTGCCTGAGGTCAGAAAGAAAAGTGGGGGCTAAACAAGCAGTTGGGAGAGCCCTCTGATGTAAGGAAATGAGAGTGTGATCCAAATACGGGGATCACTTATTTTGAAATGACGGTGTTAGACTTGGAGTGAAAAATACTGAGTTCTTAAATTATTTGGTTCCCCTCTGTGTTTCATAGTTGTTTTGCACTTTAAACTTTACAGTAGTCTTTGGTTGTCATCAATGTCAACATGCACCCATTTTTTATCCTCCAAATTTTATAAAACTCTCAGGTCACATGAGACAGATAAACCTAAAAACTAATCATAGTATATCATATTCATTTAAGATTTCATTCTGTCTTTTGAAAATGTAAAATTATGTAAAATGTTTACCTTGATTGTATTAAAGCTGATAAATTTAATTACTTTCTTGCCTACATGAATATTCATTAGCATTTTGACACTATCTCATTTTCTCTAGCAGCAATTTTACTGATATGTATTACCAATACATGAGGATTTAAAATTAATAATATATTGACAAGACAACTCAGAGCTGGCCTGTTAGATTCCCTAATATTCATAATTAGAAGACCATTTGGATTGAGACAGATGACAGGTTTTGAAAAGCCTATGCTTATTAGACTTTCTGAGATATTGAAAGGCAGACATAATTTATGGTACTGACATGTTTTGGCTATTTTTTTGAAGAAATAGAATCTTTAATTCAGTAAAGAAAAAATAACCATTTACATATTGGAATGAGAACCCACATTTAACCTCCTTTCCTTGTATTTAAGAATGGAGCAAGCTGGGAATCTGACCTATAAGATGTAAACTATTCTTTGAAGCCATTCTATTGTGCATGTTTATTTTCTTTTTGCTAAAGCTGTCTTTATGTTTATTTTGTTGGAATTTTAGTACTCCAGTAAACATTTGCTTGTACTCTTTTTATAATGCAAAGGTGTAGTCACACTTGCACTTTTGGAGAAAAAAGGTTGCTACAAGTTAGAAATAAAAGACAAAGGAAAATGCCAGATAAATCTGGAAAACAAAATTAGGTAAAATTTGGATCAATTTTCTATTTATTTTTGAGTTGTTCTAAATCCTCTGGGGACAAGGGAGCAATACCTTGTCATCTGTGATGTCTGTAGCATTTCGTGGAGTACCACACACTGACTACATTGCTTTTTAACAAAAACTACTTTTGAATGTTAAAAGGAGCATTGACTGCATTGGAAAATGAACCTACAAACTAAGCTCTTTCAGACTATGCATGATACATGGTCACGTTGCACATGGACATTCAATACATCTTCGAGGGGAGAGAAGAAGGAACACTGACATGAAAAGTCTGCATTCTTGTTAAATGTGAGGCTACAAAATCTCCATTTCCCATCAAACACAAACAAAGCAGGAACGAAGAAAAGATCATATGAAGTTTCACTGTAAGGGGATCATGTGTTTAGAAAATCAATGCATTGAATATTTCCATTTTAATGCAAATTGCTGACAAGCATAACTTTAATGATAAGATATTGGGATAAGTAATATGTGAACATATACCCTTTCCATTTTTATAAACATCTAACATCATTTAATTCAGAGTAGTCCTGAAACAGAAAATCTGGAATAAATTTGGTTACGCATTTTTCCCAAAAACAGTATGCAACTATTTTTTTTAACTCACGAGTATATCTCTAAAGATAGACTTTCTCGTTTCTTTCTCTTCTTTTAACCCCTCCATTCCACTTGTATATGAAAGTTAGTGTTCCTTCTTATGACCTTAGTCAGTAAAGCAACTTCAAAGCTGACATACTTTGTAATGGGAAATAACCTAATTTTGGTCCACTTCCAGCTTAAAAAAAAAAGTTGTTGTTGTTTGAGTGCTAAGAGACAAAGTGTCACCAAATAGTTCAGATTGGCCACATTCTTCTTTGACAAGAGATTTGTGACTCTGCATATTTATCTATGCTTAACATCTTCAGAATGAACTAACAGTATGATGGAAAGGAACAAATAGTTACTGAATTGAGAATGCTATTTCGGACGTGTGAGCAGAGAAAACCATTTGTTTTAAATATGTTGTCCATTATCCTTCATCTACATCTTGCCCAAGTTGAAAGAGTGAAAGTTGACTGATCAAAAGGGAAAAAAAAATGTTACTCATATTTTGAATGTTTGGAAATTACCTCCCTTGACATATTTCATGACTTTCTTAACATTAAACAAGCAAAGGTTTTATTTATAAAGATTTTACCAAACTCACTGCCATCGATTGGATGCTGACTCGCAACGACCCTATAGGATAGGGAGTCTGCCACCCATCACCTGACGTCAATAACTTTGAAAAAAAGTGAAAGTCATCATTAGAATGACTAATATGTATGTTATCCATGGTTTTGCACTGTGGTTTAGTAAGTTTTACTTGAGGGAAAATTTTCTTAAGAACCTGAATCTTCAAAGCACAGGACACCTTTATATAGGCCCTCGTGATATACTGGGTTATGGAATAAGTTAGAAAATATCTATTTTTGTTTGTTTTTAAGGCTGTATACACCTATTATAAATACATATATTTTAGAAATCATTTTATTGGGGGCTTGTACAACTCTCATTGTAGTCTATACATCCATCCATTGTGTCAAGCACATTTGTACATTTGATTCCCTCATCATTCTCAAAACATTTTCTTTCTACTTGTGAACTTGGTAACAGCTCCTCAATTTTCCCCTCTCTCCATTACCCCCCTTCCCTCATTAACTTTGGATAATTTATATATTATTATTATTATTGTCACATCTTACACTGTTTGCCATCTCCCTTCACCCACTTTTCTTTTGTTTGTCTCCCAGGAAGGGAGTTATGTATAGATCCTTGTAATCAGTCCTCCCCCCTTTCTGCCCAACCTTCATTCCACCCTCCTGGTATCATCACTGTCACCACTGGTCCTAAAGAGTTCATCTGTCCTGGACTTCCTGTGTTACCAGCTCCTATCTGTACCAGTGTACATCCTCTGATCTAGATGAATTTGTAGGTAGAATTGGGGTCATGATAGTGGCAGGGGGGTGGTGGGAAGGAAATATTTAAGAACTAGAGGAAAGTTGTATGTTTCATTGTTGGTGTACTGCACCCTGACTGGCTTATCTCTTCCTGTGATCCTTCTGTAAGTGGTTGTCCAGTTGCCTACAGATGGGCTTTGGGTCCCCACTCCACAGTCCGCCTCATTCACAATGACATAATTTTTTCTTTTTTGATACTTGCTACCTGATCCTTGGATAGCTCGTGATAACCCACACTGGTGCGCTTCTTCCATCTGGGCATTGTTGCGTATGAGCTAGATGGCCGCTTGTTTATCTTCAAGCCTTTAAGACCCCAGACAATATGTCTTTTGATAACCAGGCACCATCAGCTTTCTTCACTGCATTTGCTTCTGCACCAATTGTCTTTAGTTGGGGAGGTGAGCTTAATAGAACAAAGTGGTCTGGCATTGAGCTTGAGTGGAGGCTCAACATCCATCTGCTACCTTAATACTAAACCTACAAATATATGCACATAGATCTATTTTCCATCATTGACCTCTAAATGCCCTTTGCTTCCTAGTTCTTTCCTCTATTTCCTTTTACTTTCCTCTTGTCCCAGTATAATACTCAGTCTTTCTTTGGATTTCAGTTATTCCTTTAAGTTATATTGGCCTTGATCAAGCCCTACCAGGCTTTTTACATCCTCCTTGCCACTGATTTTGGACCACTTGTTCCCTTGTCCCTGGGTTGGTTAACACCACTTTCTTCCCCCCACAACCCTCTCTCCCATGACCCCCAGAACCATCAGTCCCCATGTTTTCTCCTCCAGATTGTTTATCCAACCTATCTTATGTAGATAGACCTGCAGCGATAATAATATGCACTAAAACAAGACAGAGCAAAACAAAGCAACAGAAGAAAATAATACAACAGCAACAAACTAATGACAAGAAAGGGGAAAGGCCAGTAAATAGTTCAAGGTCTACTGACCTTTAGGAGTGTTTTCAGGTCGAGTCAGAGGGGGTGCCACACCTTGGCCCCAAAGCCTATTTTTGGTATTCCCTTGGGACATCATTGCTCTGTCCCCCTTGCTCAACTGTTGCATTCCTGTAGTATTTTGCCTCGGTGTGATGGGGTCAGATCAGGAGCAATTCCCACACTGTCTCTAGGGTTGTCCCCTGTGGAGCTGAGTCAGTGAGGGATGTTGTGTCTCATAGTGGAGCCGGCTATATGGTCTTCTCTGTGGATTGACTGCTCTGAGCAGGCATATTGTCCTCAGGCCAGGATGTGCTCCACTCTCTCTTCTTCTCCCTTCATCTGTTCCTGTGTACTCTGATCAGACATGTCCCTCTCCCTGAGCTATAGCTTCAGTGCTGTCCTCTGAAGTGAATTCTTCTGGAAGGAGGGCCAGCTGTCCACGTAGTTGGGATTGGAGCCTGCCCCTCAGACCTCTCTACTGGTTCCCAGTTTCATTGGTGATATGTTCCATTCACATCTTGGAGCACCAGTTTGAAGTCTGGTGCCTCTTTCCCTGTGGACATATAAACAATACCCTCCCCTTGAGTGGGTCAGTGCCTTGTTCCCCTGCTACCCATTTCTTTTTGCTTTCTTTCTTTTTCCCCTCTCCTTTTTAAATGGCTGACTATATGTATCCCTGGATTTGGTCTGGCCTCTGCCATACTACATGGACCTAACCGCAGGAATGTTTGTATACATTTAGCTTTTTCTCTATGCCCCTTTTGCATTTGATTTTTTAAAAAACTTGTCCTTTTGTGCTTGGCTTACTTCACTTAGCATAATTTCTTCCAGTTCTTCCCATGCAGCAATGTGCTTCATGTGTTCATCACTACTTTTTAGGGATGCATAGTACTCCATTGTATTGTAGACCATATTTTGAGTGAATTCTGGACCCTTCAAAACCTTTAGGATTCAGCAGTGATTTCCGTGGGATTCTTTATTTTATTCTCACCTTTTATGTATTTTTCTATAGCTACTCAGATTCTTTCAAGTTGATTTTTGAAATGAAGAGACATATACATTTTAATTTGGTTCTCTTAATTTATTATCTGAAACATAAAATCATGGGTGGGGTGATAATCTAAACAATGGCAAAGTATTGCATTTAATTTATGGTGTCTGAGAAGAATATTGAAAGTTCTATAGAATGGTAATGATAACCACGTATCTGTCTTATAAGCAATACAGCCACAATGCTCTTAGAAACAAGGATGGAGAGGCTTTGTCTTTATGCACTTCAGGAGAAACCAGTCCCTGGAAAAGGACATTGTGGTAGTTACATAAATCCGTGTCAATCAGAAGATAAAAAAGAGTAGGGGTGGAAGCTAGCCTGTCAATCAAGTATCTCCTTGTGGGTGTTACCTTTTTCACTGGAGGGTTCTGGGGACTTCCCCTCTCTCTGTCTTCACCTTCCTGTCGAGGCATGTTGAGACCTGCAAGAGCCCTGTGATGCTTCCACCACCATTAGATCCACAAGACTTTTCACTCCACCGGCCTGCGATATTTCTGCATTTGGCATCATTGCTTGTGGCTTTGTAAATCTAAAGAGGGATTTATGTACCAGTATCAGACATATATTAGTATTGGACTTATATACTTGATTGGGACTAGGCTGGCATGTTTTCCTGATGTATATATAACTTCTCCTTGATATGATACTCTCTCTACACATATATGAGTATCACTGGTTTTGTTTCTCTGGTCAACCTGGCCTAACACAGAAAGCATGCTTAGTACAGTGGAGGTGCAGTTGAAAAGAGGAAAGCTCTTGACAGGACGGATTGACACACTGGTTTAACAGGTTTCAACCTTAAACAATTAATTTTTAGAAAGATGTAAGACCAGGAAGTGTTTCACTCTGTTCTGCATAAAGGTGTCTTGAGTCAGAACTTAAAAGCAGCACATATATCAATGTTGATGCATATTTACTTCCCCTGTTACTGTATTACTCCTTATTCAAGTATATATTACCCATTTTGACATTCAATAAATGCAAAAAATATTTAATATCATTAAGAAAATATATTTATGGAATTTTATAAGAAAACATTATTTTAAAGTTATGTAATTTATGACTAAAGAAGAAAATTAATAGCACTAAAGGCAGAAGTCATATGTAGCCTTCTGGTCTATTTGTTTAGTAATTATCAATAAGTGAAGAAAGGAATAGCAATCTTACCTATTGACAGTTTTTCTTTATGAAAAAAATAATCTCACCTTATGTAAATAGAAATATAATGTGAGCATTCATAATTTATTTGAGGTCATAACAAAAATGATGTTGAACTCTTTTCTTTATCATTTCAGAGTATCTAACTGTGTTCTCTCAGATGATTGCGTTCCATGATCCAGAATTGAGTAACCATCTCAATGAGATTGGTTTTATTCCAGATGTGAGTACTTCTTGCTTTCATAAAACATACAGTTTAAAAAAATAAATGCCATGCACAAACACACACACACCAAAATGGAAGTATGGAAGAGTGTGTTTTAAACATTTTCATAAGAGGTTCATATCTGTACAAATAGCTATTATAAATTATAGCTTCCTTTTGTAGAGTTTGCATGGTTTTTCATAGTCTCATTTTAAGTAGAGGAAAAGTGTAATTTTTGTTGGCTTTGTTTTAGAATAAAACAGTGAATTTAGATGTGTGACAAGACAATATAGTGAGTGGATGTTCCCACTGAACAATAAATATAAATAAATGTAGCCCAAGATCTTGGAACTCCCGATCTACGCTAAGGCATTGGTGAGTCACAGTGAGTTCAGAAGCAGCAAAGAGAGGAACGAGGATGGCACAGGCACCCACCGGCATGTGCAACAGCACCCAAGACGAGGAACTCCTAAAGGGAGCTCATCAGGGGCAATGACAGCCCAGTTTTGTGAGACAGTGCAGACTATACATCCATGTTCACAGGTCCCACACCGGAGAAGGAATGAAGAGAGACCTGGACGCTGTGACTGATGACTGTTAAATGCCCTTCAGTTCTGAAATGGATATGTCCTTAAGACTGGGAGGAAGTAAATCTGCAGGAGGCAAGTTGGAAAGTTGAAATGGTTGGAGAACAAAGGAAAATGGCCAGCTCCTTACCAACCACTGAACTCCACGGGGAACATGTGCAGGAAAGAAAGAGAAAGGCCCAGAGAACACCTCATTTCTGCCACAGGGAAATTGAGCCCATTAGTATTTTACATCCATATCTGTGATCAGCCAAACCACCCCTTCCTCCTGCCCATGTGTACTGAATTCTAGAGATAAAGCTTCCGAAGTTCCTCAAACAGCACTGAACACAAATCTAAGAGTGCCTTTTAGTAGTTCTCAGTAAGAAATATGAATGATTCCAAGTCCACCACTGCTGGGTAGATTCTGACTCCTTATGTTCAGCTGGATTCTCTAAAGAAGCAAACCAGCTGTGCTTATATATCTATAGATATGTCTGAAATTTACATCCAGATGGAAAAAATATAAAAAATAAACAAAACCAAAAAGCATTCCTTTAGTGGGATCAATAAAATGAATATGCTACTGGTTAGATTAATTTTTTTTTAAATGGGAGTAAACTAATAGCCAAACTAAGAAATAAAGTTTTGGCCTTAAAACCAATCTGAGAGACAAGGCAATATGTAATATATTACTATGAGAAATAGAACCCAGAAGATTTGAAAACCTACATGCAATGAACAAATTCCTAGAATCAGTCACTAACTGCTTAGACTAAGATATGTGGATAGGGAATTTAAACAGATCCATTATTAAAGTGGGATTGAAGATCCATCACAAAAACTACCACCACAAGCAACAACGAAAAGAATAGAACCGGAAGACTACAATGGGGAGTCCCACCAAACATTCAGTAAAGACTTGACATCAGTCCTATTCAGTCTCTTCCAAAAGAAAAGGTTGAAGGAATACTAGCAACTCTTTCTGTCAAGCCAACCTCACCCTGATACAGAAACCTAGCCAAGAGAACACAAAAAAAGGTAAAGTGACAGACCAATGACCCTTGTAAACATAGACATGAAATTTTCCAACAAAACTCTAGTCAATAGGGCTGAGCCCCGGTGGCGTAGTGGTTGTGCTCAGGACTGCGACCCACTGGGACGGAGGTTCAAGTCCAGCAGTGGGGCTGGGCCTCCTACTCCCACCACCGGAGAGCAGTGATGCCCCCCCGCCAAAAAAAAAACTCTAGTCAACATTTCAGAAAAAATAATTTATCATGATAAAGTTGGACTCACACTAAGACACAAATTGAGAAAATCTATTAGTGTAACCTACCACATACATAAAAGGGAAAAAAGGTGATTAGTACAATTAATATAGAAGAGACATTCAATAGATCCAGCACCCTTTACTGATAACTCTTAATGTAAATAACAGTAGGGGTATTTCTCAACATAATTGAGGACTTTTGTAAAAAATCCGTGCAGGAGAGATGCGTTTTTCTGCTCCAGTAAAGATATTCTTAGAAACCCAAAGAGGGCAGCTCTCTTCCGTTCCGTAGGGTTGCGATGAATTGAAATTGGCTTGATGGCAGTGAATATATAGTTTTGATGCAAAAACACCATCCTCCTCAGTGAAAAAAGGAGTGAAAGCCTTCTACTCTGGAGCAGGAATGAGAAACTAATGCTCATTATCATTATCATCACTCTTACTTAGTATTGTACTGGCTGTCCTAGTCAGAACAATAAGACAGCAAAGAGAAAAATGTGTAAATCAGAAAAGAAATATAATTATCTCTATTTTCAAATGACATGATTCCAAAAATATCACAAAAAAACCCACTACCATATGATTAATTCTGATTCTATTTTATATTAGAATAGAATTGAAACCGTGGGTGGCCTAATGGTTATGAATTTGACTGTGATCCACAAAGTGAGTAGTTCAAAACCACCGGCCACTCCATGGAGTAAGATGAGGGTTTCTACTCCAAGGAAGGGATACAGTGTCAGAAACTCAAAGGGGTAGTACCACTCTGTCCTATATATCTCTATCAGTCGGCCTCAACTTGATAGGAGTGAATTAATAGAATAGAAAAGAACTTCCACATTTTGTTTCCAAAACTGTAAATACTTAAGGAAGCAAACTGTCACATTGTTCTCCCTTATAGTAGACCTAGGGTTCCAGCTGCCAGCCTTTCCGTTACTCTCGTTCTTTAGCCGTTGCATCATCAGCCAAAAGAATATTGAAGAAAATGAACAAAGCAAGAGATTTTGCACTCTGATACAAGTGCGTGCAGTTCAGCTAGAATAATCCTCCTGGTATCTCTACTCTCATTGCTGGCCCTGAGAGGTGTGTCTATCCTGGATTCCCTGTGCTGCAGGCTCTTGTCTGTAGCAGTGTGCTTGTTCTGGTCTAATCCAATGTGTAAGAGAGAATTGAGGTCATGATGGCGGGGGAAGGAAGCACAAAAGAACTACAAGAAAGCTCTGTGTTTTGTTGGTGCTATCCTGTACCCTGGGCTGACTCATTTCTTCCCTGTGACCCCTCTGTGAGGGGATGTCCAATTGTCTACAGATGGGCATTGGCTCTCCACACCATGCTTCACATTCACCTTAGTCATGATTTTGTTCTAGTTGTTAGATGCCTGATACCTGATGCCATTGATACCTCATGATCACCCAGCTGGTATGCTTCTTCCATGTGGGCTTTGGTGCTTCTCAGCTAAAGGGCCACTTGTTATCTTCAAGTATATAAGACCTATATCTTTCATTATCTGGACACTATCAGCTTTCTTCCCCACATTTATTTATGCACCCATTTTGTCTTCAGCGATCACAGAATGCCGATTGTTAGAACAAAGTGTTCTTTTCTTGAGGGAGTACTTGAGTCGATGTCCAATTCTTAACACATACATAGGAGTACATAGTTTTATTCCCCTCTCATGTATATGTGTATATATATGTGTGTGTATATGTGTGTACATACATATATATGCATATATATGCACATAATTTATGTGGCACGGCTAGCCCTATGATCCTCCCTGTGTGTTGTTTGCTCCAAGCAAGAATATTATCCTCGGGCTTGGTGGGCCAGGAGGACAGTACTTTCATAGTATGCATTTTTACCAATAGGCAAGCATCAAGCAATTTGCACTAATTAATGGACCCAATGGCAATGTCTGGGAAGGTTTTCTCTGGTCACAATACATTTTTTTGTAAAAGCAGTTTCATTAGAACCTAATTTTTTGTGATGACCAATTTAAGAGTACAGCTTGCACCTGTGAAATTTTGTTTCCTGCTTAGGAAAAATGCTGCAGAAACTGTTATAATGTTAACACAGCCTACAAGGACAGCGCTATGGGAAAAACTCAAGTGTACACATGATTTTCCTTTTCAAAGAAGTTAAAATATTGATTAATGCCAAACTTCATTCTGGATGTCTTTCAGCTTCCCAAACAGATAAAGTGGTCAACAAAATTCATACACTTGTGATCAAAAACAGATGACAGACCATTGAGGATATGGGAAAGTTATCTGGACTGTCTTGGAGCTCAGTTGAGAAAATTTTAATGGAATATTTGGGAATGAGAAAGATCACAGTGAGATTTATGTCTCAAGTTATGGGTGACCAGGAAAAAAGAGTGTCTACTTGAAGCATACCATGCTTTGAAAGAACAGCTCTTAAATTACCCAGATATTTTTCAAGGTCATTACTGGTGGGGAGACATGATGCTATTCGTAGGCCCCTGAAAGCAAACATCAGTCAAGGCAATGGAAGATGCCATTGCCAGCTCTCTCTCACTCTCTCTCTCTCTCTCTCTCTCTCTCTCTCTCACACACACACACACACACACACACACACAAAAGCAGCTCATGAAGTAAAATAAAAGATCAAGATAATGCTCATTTGTTTTGTTTTTTTGATGTGAGGGGGATTGTGCATTTGGAGTTTGTTCTACCAGGTCAGACTGAATATCAAGCTTTCTAGAGGTTCTGAAAAGATTGTGTAAAGGTGTGTGAAAAAAGGACCTCATTTGAGGTAGTTGGGGTGGGTGGAGAGGGACTGATTTTGCCATCATTACCTGTTCCTGCAGCCATCTCAATGGGCCAGTTTGGGTCAAAAATCAGCATACCTCTCTTGTTCCACACATCTTACTCACCTGGCTTGCTCCAAGTGACTTCTTTTTGTTTCTGTAAATGCAGAGTGACATGAGAGCATAGTGATTTGATGAGTAGAAGAGGTGGAGAATAAAACGAGGGAAGTGCTGTCAGCCATCCATACAGATGAGTTTGAAAAATGTTTCCAAAAATGGAATCTCAGTTTTGACAAATGTATTAATGTAATGCAAAGTACTTTGAAGATGATAAGGTTGTTTTGTGAAAAAAAAAATTTAAACACATACCTTTGAAAGAAAAAAATTTCCATTTGAAAATTAACACCCTCGTATATCTGCCAAAGCTGTCTGTGTGTGTGTGTGTGTGTGTGTTAATACAAAGATTTTGGAAAAATAGTTCAGAATACAGAGCATTCATTACCTCTACTTACAAGAAAGACATATTCAAATGGTACATGGAGAATTGTGTCTTACTTAATGAGTGATAGAAGTTAAATAAACACTATAAGACTAGAAAGAAAACGCATAACTTCTAAGCTAATAAAAAGTAGATGGGAAAATGGGGGAGCACAGGAAAATGCAACAATCCCTGTAAAAGCAGAAAAGCAGAACATAGAAAGTAAGCTATTTAAATTGCCTATTAATAGATATTTTGAGATATTTTTAAAAATCTACCTACCTGCTGTCTATAAAAATAATCATAGTAACTTAATTACATTGGTCCAAAATGAGATAAAAAGTACAGCCCAGTCAACTATTAACCAAGGGAAAATTTATTCAGTGATATTAATACCAACTCGTAAAATACACATTTCCATAAGTGGAATTTGATGTACAAGAGAGGTGGCTTTATACATCAATTAGAAAAGAAAAGATTCTTGAAGAACTAGTACAAGGAGCCATGGTAGTATAGTGGTGACATGCTTGGCATCTAACTGCATAGTCAGCTACTAGAACCCACCAGCCTTTCCAGGGCAGAAAGATTTGGCAGTCTAGGCTTATAGAGACCGACAGCCTTGGAAAGTCTCTGGTTTATTCTACTCTGTCCCATATGTTCACCATGAGTGAGGAACTACTACTTCATAGCAGTGGGTTTGGTTTGGGTTTAGGTCCTTGGCAACTTAAAAATTACATGGAATTTTTAGGGAGTCAAAGCCTTACCTCAATCTAACTAAACACCCTCCAAACTCTACTGAAACTTGTCTGCGCTACATGACCCTGTGGGAATTTGAAATGTCGGTGCAACAACTTCTAGCACATCGAACGCACAAGGATCACAGGACAAAAAATTGACAGACAGGCAAAGGGCAGGAACTACTGAAAGCATAAACCATACATTTAAAAAGAAGGCATTTAAGAGTGTCATAAAGGGGTTTCTCTTATATTGATAACTTATTGCTATTTTAAAATCTTTTGCAATAAAATATTAAATAAGTTCCAGCAATGACAAAAGCTGAACAGCCCAGGCCCTGGCCACAGATTTTGCCAGTCTTAGCTCCCCAGTCATTATGAGAGTAAAATGCCTTAATGCATGTGTCCCACAAACACCTTCTATTGAACAGTACTTTCACACTGAGAATCTTAAGAGTAAATGAAGACAAATGGAAGAGGATATTTCTTCATTTGTGGAAGTTCAATTGCCTACAACTATCCTCTTACTAAAACATGGACCAAAGAAAGCTGTTTAGGAAGAAGTGGAAATAATAATAGAAAATTTGTTTTTTGAAATGTTTTATCCTTTTATTGTGATCTGCTTATTTGATTGTTGTGATGTTTTGTTATTTGTTTGTTTGTTGGACTATTTCTAAAATTTGTACAAGATAGAAAAATTTTTCAAATATTATTTGAGATCTAGTATTAAAAAACTATTATTTTAACTCAGATTTTTTTTCAACAAACATCAGGGGAAGGATATGATAAAATGGAGAATAATTTATAACAGTTTTATAACTTAATCATATGTTACAGTTGTAATTCATTACTTTTTGTCTCTGCTTTTTGCTTATTTTTCAAGTTATTGTTTCCAGTGTTCTACCCTCAAAATAATTATCTGAGCAACTTCAACTGTCTTTAACAATAGAGGTTAGGGTTCATTGAGGTGAAGGGTAAGCACTTTACTAATGAGATCCCAAACTGGATTTTCTGCTCAAGACTAAACAAGCACTCATTAATCTTCCATCATCGAGATACAGTTTCCCATTACAGAGACGTTTGTGATTTCTGGCTTCTTTCCGTTTGCCATGGGTCATAGAACTCTGAATACTGAGGGCTGCTGAGGCGTGAACAGTCAGGAATATTGTGCATTGATGTGAGGCTTAGATATATTCATATGATTTACATATAAATAGGGTGGCTAGTGTATCTTTCATAAAATTGAGGTGAAAACTGATAGACAAAATATTTATCATGTTTTTCTTGGTGCCTGTTTCTGCTTCTGGAAATATACAGGCCTTTAAAATGAAAACAAGGAGTCCTGATGGTTCGTTCGGTAGTTAAATGCTGGGCTGTTAACCAAAAAGTCAGTGGTTCCAGCCCACCAACCAGTCTGTGGGACAAAGATGAGACCATCCAATTCCATGAAGATGCACAGATTAGAAATACTAAAAAGCAGTGTAGTGTATACTCTGTCCTATAGTGTTGCCCTGAGACAAGGTAGACTCAGGACAAGGGGTGAGGTTTTGGGTCTAAGTGAGAAAACTTTTTCCTAATTGTTGTAAGGCCATTGAGAGTTATAAGCATTCCATCTTAGCACTCTGTATGCCTTTTGACCATACTGTCACAGTTGAGCACAACACTTACAAATCCACTATAAACAAGATCGAGTAGCAAAACGATTGTCCTTCACTGTAATCTGAAAGAAAAGTACCACTACTGATTTTCTCTTTCTTAAAAAATTATCACTAACATTTTCAAAAGTTATATCTATCACTTCAGTTTGAATTAAAAGAAGGTGTGGAAGGACTTATTAGAAAGTATTACATTCATTTGCTTCTAACCTCCACGGGTTTATCATCACAGAATACTGTGATTTTTTTACAAAAAAATAATAATACATATATTTATTTAAAGAGAAAATACCATACACTTTTCATATGTTATGAAGATGCCCTTATAGGAAAAGTTAGGAAAATCCACCTTATTTTGTATCTCCCATTCTAGGAGTCTATCAGTAGAGCCCTATCTGACCACTGCCAGGAGGTTCTTGACAGTGCTAACTCTGTCCAGTGTCCTTGGATCTCTTTTGGTTTTCTGAACTCTGTCTCTTCATAGTACAGCTTGAATCTTTTTTTTTTCAGAAAGGGATTAAAATTTAGAAGTCAAATTCCACTGGGAATGGTAAAATTCTATTTTAGTGCCTTCTTGCTAAATATGCACAAGAATACTAAGTTATGTATATAACCAGAAAGTATCCTGAGTTGGCAAATGGACCAGCATGTTCTTACTGTGTATCCTTGGACTAGTTGAAAGACAGGTGAAAGGAAATGCTATATAATACAGTAGTCAGCCTTTTTAGTGTAAGGGTCTTTTACCCCCTTAAAATTAGTTAGAACCCTTGTGGGGTTTGTTCTGTGTTAATATGGGTGATATCTATTAATATTTATGATATACTTAACATTATTGTGTTAAAAATAGCATTACAGACACTTTGCAGGTTAATAAAAATAACATTTTTATTTAAGACACTTATAATTTAAACCAAAAAACATGAAGAATATTGTCTTATTTTTCTTAATGTCTGTACTGAATACTCATAACCACTCTTATCCAATCTGTTGCAACATGTTGTTTTAATGAAGTACATGAAAAAAACTTATAAAAATTGATCTATAGGCTACAAAAGGCAATGATTATTTCAGTGTTTGAGTGCAATGTAAGCCACATCTATGGACTTTCATACATAATTACATAAAAATTTATCATTGTATAATATGTTTAACTACAAAAGTGACAGTAAATAAATTAGGTGTAAAGATAATAAAAGAAACACTAAAGGATCTGATGACTATATCAATATTAGGATAATTTAGGGTTAATCAAGTTTTTAAAGGGAAAAAAAGAGTAACAAGAAGAAATAGTTTTATGTAGAAGTAATTGAAATTGGATGAGCCCCAGTGGCGTAGTGGTTAAGTGCGGGATTGTGGCCCATGGGCTTAGCGGTTCAAATCCAGCGGTGGCTCTCCAGGAGCAAGGCTGAGTATCTCCCACGACCACCAGAGGGCAGTGATGCCCACACATAAAAAAAGAAATAGATGAAATTTCAGAAACAAAGCAAAGAAGAGATTGAGGAGTATTGATTGTGAGAGTCGATACACCTGCAAATAATTTAGTGGTATCAGTTTATTCCATGACTGAAAGAGTTAACCTCAATCTGCAAAATTAGCATATGCAATTCACAATACTTAGGATTCCATCCTTTATTTCTTCCTGTCTTATCTCTTGTCAAAAAAATATGTAACTTTACCATATCACAAAATCCAGACTTTCCGAGCTTCAAGGAATTATAGGATGGCCTATACTGTTTCTGTGGGGTTTTTTTAATGGTTGGATATATACATTTCCATAATGAATAGAGTCACGGCAGGGAGTTAAACTAATGGACACAGAATCTTTTCCACAAGAGACTAGAAATTGAAATATAAATCTACTTCTGGTGAAGTAAACTGAAAATATACTATGCTCACAAGGATATGGGTTATGAAAGTCAATTAGAAAAAACATCTGTATACTGATATATTTATAAATATGCTTCTAAATAAACAATCCATTACTCAAAATCATTATACACAAGTTCATATATCTTTAATAGGTTTCTTTGATAGTTGAGAATGTATGGCATTTGAGGCAGCATCAAAAAGATCATGGAAAGTTGTCATTATATTTTAATTCCATTTTTCTGCAAACTTTATTTTTTACATTTTCACATACACAGAATTTTAAACCATACTATTTTGGTCTTCAAAGTCAACTTCATAAATCTCCAACTTTCATGTGTTTTTATTATTAGTTATAAACATGGCATTACTAGACAAAATAAAAAGACTTCATGAAGTTTTAAATATTACTATTCTTTCTTAATATTGCTAGGGGGCACTATTTACCTAGCTGATTCTTAACAGACTAGCATGAAGCTATGTAAAACTATACATAATTTCAAAAACTGAAGAAATAGGAACTGTATGATTTTTCAGTGGTTTTTTTTTTCATGATTACATCAGAAAATAGTTATTAATATCTGTACACTAATGAAACTAATTATGCATGTATTTTTATTTTAATCATGTTTAATTACTTAGTTGCTGTTTGAAAAAATTAAAACTTGTCTGCTATTTAAAAATATTTATTTTTCAAATATTTATTTGGTGTTTCAGACATTGTTATGAAACTATCAATATCATGAGGAGTAAGTTAGGATTAAACATTTAAGTTTTTTAAGGGGGAAAAATAAAGACTAACAGACATTATAATCTCAGACTGCATTTCCTATTTATCTGAACCTAGCTTCGCTGGTAGGAGATGAATTGTACTTATGAGCACTTGTTTCACTCTGAGGAATAGATTCTGAGTCCATATCAATGCACTCCAGCGTTTCTGGAGCTGTAATCTTAGGAGCCCCTCGTACTAGGGTTGTTTATCTTTTCTTCCTATGGAGCCACTGGCGTGTTTGAATCACTGGACTTTTCCATGAGTAGCCAGAGGGCTTAATGACAGCCTCACTGGGGTTCCTTTTATGAACACCTAGTAGGAGTTGTTACATATTATACTTAAGAACTTTATTTAACTTTAATCAATTATTATCAAATGTTCTCAGCATATATTTCCATTTTTACTAACATGTTTCAAAATGCTTATCAACAATATATAATAACAAAACAAAATGAAGTTCAGTGTTTTATTCTTTTAATATTTCTCACTAATAGAAAGGACTTTCTAATAAATTTACCAAAGATGATGAACAGTTTTCTCAGTATTTCATGTGTGTTGAAACTTCTCAAGGAAGTGTATAATTTCATTGTCTCTCTTTGATGACTCTTTGCACCTGTTTAGTCAATCCCTTCTGTTAATTTCTTTGGATACTCGACTCATTCTTTCAGCAAATACTTGAGTGCCTATGGAGTGCAATGAAGTTGTCTTGGCCCTAGGTATATCTGTAGGGGAAAAAAAAGGAAAAACATACTAAAATACTGTTCTATTAAGCTCATACTCTAGTTCAGGGGTCCTCAAACTTTTTAAACAGGGGCCCAGTTCACTGTCCCTCAGACCATTGGAGGACTAGACTATAGTTAAAAAAAAAAAAACTGAACATACTCAATGCGGGACAGGGATGAGTCAGCTGCTATACAGGACAGGCAACGGAGGCACAAACACCCGGCAGTGAGATAAGTGTCCTTTGAGGACTGCATGTGGCCTGCGCACTGTAGTTTAAGGATGCCTGCTCTAGTGGAAGGATAGACCGCAAAGAAGATAAGTACCATGTGGTCTATTGACTAGTGATAAGTTCTAAAAAGGCAATAAAAATGAAGGAAAACAGGAATGAAGACTTTAAATATTCAGGGGGAAGAGGAGTCATATTTTTAAATAGAATTCAAGGAGAGCTTCATAGAAAAGGTGGCTTTTGAATAAATGCCTTAGGGGAGTTAGGAGATGGGGATTGTAAACAGAGGCAACAGTGGGTACTATAGGCAGGGACATTGGAGAAGCAGAAAGTGAACAGCTGAGCAAATGAACACAGTGAATGGGGAAATGAAGTCAGATACCATAAATAGCAAGGAAGCGGGTAGAAGTTTGTGAGTCAAATCCATTTGATGGCCCCTAGGAACAATAAAGAAATTCCAGTGCATTGCGATTTATTTTCAGTATTGGCAAGTACTGGGTGCTTTTGACATGATATGATCCAGACCCTTTAACAAGGTCGCTCTGTTTGCTACATTGATAGAAACACAAATGAAATCCAGAACACTGGTCAGTGAGCTATGGCATTAATATAAACAAACGACGATGCTGACTCGAATCAGGATATTAAAGGTGAGTAAAGTGAGAAGCCTTGATGTTTTGGCTGCACTTTGAAAGTAGAGTCATCAGGAATACTGAGACAAATATGGATTGCTGTGGGTAAGAGGTGTCAAAGGTGACAGAATTTTGGCCTAAACATTTGTTAGGATTGAATTACTCTTAGAGATTTGGAAGACTATGCTTTGAGGCACAAGTTTTGGAGGAAGTCTCAGGAATGCATTTTAGGACTCTGTTTACATATCATACAAGGAGGTACCCAAAAGAAATGGAATTTTCAAAGCTATGTATTTTAATTTGGGTAGGGGGGCATCACTGCCCTCTGGTGGTCGTGGGAGCGACCCAGCACTGCTCCTGAGAGCCGCCGCTGGATTTGAACTGCCATGCCCGCAGGCTGAAGTCCCGCACTCAACCACTTATGCCACTGGGGCTCAGCCCTTATTTCAATTTTTATACAAAGCAATCCTATCACCTTCAAAGTACTCTTCACTGGACTTAAGACATTTGTGAAAACTGCGATTCCATTCCTGGAGACATTTTTCAAACTTAACTGTTTGCATAGCTGACAGCACCTCCCTCATTTTTTTTCTTCACCTATTCTACTTCATCACATTACTGTGCTTTCATGTCGCTCTGCATTTGCAGAAACAAAAAGAAGTCTCCTGGATGGAGCAAGATCAGGTGACTCAGCTGTGTGGGATCAGAGAAGAAGGCTATTTTTTGCCTCAAATTGACACACTGACAGGGCTGTGTAAGCAAGTGCATTGTCGTGGTGGCAAAAATAGTCTGACTGTCACAAATCAGGCCTTTTTCTGCACCCACTGTTACACAATCTTTTCAGAGTCTCTATATGGTAAGCTTGCTTAACAGTCTAACCTGGTGGAACAAACTCCAAATACACTACCCCTTCACATCAAATAGCGGGAGAACCTGTCACAATGATCAACATATAATCCCCTCCCCCACAGCCACATACACACCCAGGGTGATGAACAGTAGAAACATGGGTGAAGGGAGACCGGGTAGTGTAAGATATGAAAATAAAAATAATATGTAATTTACCAAGGCTTTATGATGGTGGTAGGATGGGTTGGGGGGAGATGAACTGATAACAAGGACTCAAGTAGAAAGAAAATATTTTGGAAAGATGATGGCAACATATGTACAAATGTGCTTGACACAATAGATACATGAATTATTATAGGAGCCCTCAATAAAATGGTTTTTAAGGTACAGATGAGCATTTTCTTAATCTTTGATTTCACTTGACGAGAGATTTAGGGGCCAAAGTGATAATGGCATCTTCCACAGGCAGGATTGGTGTTGGCTTCTGGAGTCATAAGAACAACACCATGTCTCATCACCAGTAATAGCCTTGGGAAAACATCTGGGTCACTTTCAAAGCATGGGATGTGTCTATTTGACACTTTTTTTCCTGTCAGCCAGAACCTGAGGCACACATTTTGCAGCAACCCTTTTCCATTGAAATCGCTGAACAAGCTCCAAGATAGTCCATATAACTTTCCCATCTTTTCAGTGGTCCATTCTCGTTGTTCTTCGAGCACAAGTGCACAAATTTTATCAACATTTTCATCCATTTGGGAAATTGATGGATATCCCGAATAAAGTTTGGCATCCATCAACCTTTCACCTTTTTTGAAACGAGGAAACCACTTATGCACTTGAGTTTCTATTGCTGACCTTGTAAGCTGTGTTCAATATCACAACACTCTTTGCAGCCCTTTCCCAAGCAGGACATACAATTTTGGCCGCCTACTGTTCTCTTATATTGGCCTTCACAAAAAAAACAAGGTTTGAGCAAAACTGCTTTTATAAAAAAAATGTTGTTTTATAAAAAAAAAAATGTTTATAAAAAAAATGACCAGAGAGAACCTTACCAGGTGGCGCCACTGGGTGCACTAAATCAGAGCAAGTTGTTGGATGCTCAACTAGTGGGGAAAATGCATACTATGAAAGCTTCATTCAGTGGAGCTTTACTGCATTTTGTGTGAATGAGTGTGTATGTGTGTGTGTTGCGCGCGCACATGCGTGCCACCTCATATATTTGTCATAGATAAGCAGGTACCTAGTAGGCAATTGTTCTTATGCATTTAGAATTCAAAATCTGAGGTAGAGATATGATTGTGCAAGCTTTCACATTTTTATGTTTGGAGAAAACAAAAGAGAAAAAATACTCAGAGCACTTGGTTGTTTCAAAGTCATGGAAATAAAGACAAATCAAGCGAAATGGCCAAAAAATAAAAGAATGGTAGGAAACTGCATGAGTGCGGCATCTTGAGACCTATATTTTCATAGAAAATGGATTTTAAAGAGGTATGAAAGTAGTCAGCATATTAAGTACTGCGGACTTTTTTTTAATTAGAAAAAGATTTGACTATTAGAAATTGACCATTAAATTAAGCAACATGGAAATCATTGAAAACCCAAGGAAGAACAGTTTGGCTGGGTCATGATGTGGAGGTAAAAACTTAATTCACTATTGATATATAATGAATAACCTACCATTCTTCCTGAATATACACACTTTCTTCTCCGTTGAAACTGATTTGCTCCTGATTTTATATCCTATCAAGGTATAGGGACAACAAAAACTAGGAAGGCCATCAATGAAGTGAATTGCCACAGAGGCTGCAACAAGGGGCTCAAGCTTAGGAGCAGTTGTGAGAATGGTGCAGGGTCAGCCAGGTGGCCTGTTGTACTTAAGGGTGACTGTAAGTCAGAATTGACTCCACAGAAACTAACAACATCATATTCTATCACTTAACATTATTTGACACAAATAAGGAAATCAATAGTTATTGAATTGATGAAAATAAGATAATAGTTATTCTCAAGAAGAGTATTTTTCTGGACATATGATTAGAGAAAAAAATAGACTCTTTAAAAAGTTTACTGCCATTACCCTATAATAAAACTTTAGTGTAGTGCCTGTTAGTATTGCATATCTGACTATAGTAGAAAGCATGATGTCTGGCTCAAAGCATTGCCTGTTGGGTAAATTAATGAAAGTATGAACAAATGATATATTTGTTAAATACTCCAAATCAATTATAATAAAATGCAATGTAATTATAATACACAATTACTATGGAATTATATGTGATTCAGTTATACTATATGATATGATACAAAACTTAGTGGAATAGATGAAATGTTTAAAGTCCAAAAGATTTCATAGAAGAGATAACATTCAAAGTAAGTTTTGGAAAATTTATCAAGCTTTGGTCAATTGATAAAATAGGAAAAGAACAATTAAAGAAGGCAGAAGCACATTAATAGAAAAGCAAGATGTTCTAATTATTGTATACCATTTGTCTTCACTTTGTAATAGAATGTATATAGAGAAGCACATAGAAATGTATCCTAGTCTGCTAATTTCATGTTGACATTATTATTAACAAAAATAAAAGTATTTACATTTTCAAAGCATGATTCTGTTTTTGAAGCACTTTTGACATATATCTGATGTAACTGTGACATCTCCCGGGCAATTTTGAAATTTCTGGAGACATTTTTGTTACCATCCGAGAAGTCCTTGTAGAGGTGAGACACAAATGATGCTGCAAACATCCTACAATGCAAAGGACAGTTCCCCACAACAAAGTATTATCCAACCCAAAATATCTTTTCCATAGTGCCATGAATTACAAACTCTGGTTTCAGATCTACATCAAGACACATTATACTTAGGCTCTCCCTCAAGACTTAGTCGTAGCTAGAAAGCAGTGGGAGAAAAGAAAACAGTCGCATTCAGAGGATCATCGCTAGGACGAGATGCTTATCTTTCTTGAGAAACATTGGAGGCCAATAGAGCAGTAGAGTGAAAGAACTGAAGGGAAAAGAAAGAAAGAATGGGTTGGGGTAAAAAAAAAAAAAAAGGAAAAAATAATTGAAAAAGAAAGAACCTGTCAATCAAGAATACCACACGCAGCACAACTATTCTTCGACAGTAAGGGTGGAATCAAGCATTCTCATAAAACTGATCTTTGGAAAGGGAGATAGGTTCATTTGATGGGGAAAGAAAAAAATCTCTTCAATAAGCAGTGTGGGAAATTTGAATTTTCCATAGAGAAAAAAATGATACAGGATCCATATCTATACCATATTCAAGACAAATTCAAAATTCATTGAGAACCTAACTGCATACCAAATCCACGCAGTTATTAGAAGAACAAACAGATGCTACACAGTCATGCCTGGCATATGGGTTATCCAAGAAAATGACAACAGCACAAATAGCGAAAGACAAAGTGAACATTTGTACCTTATAAAATTAAAAACTTTACTCAAAAGACTATACCAACAAAGTGAAGAGACAGGCTATCGACTGACAAATATCTTCAGAGACCATGTATCTGATAAAAATCTGATGTCTAAAATATAAATTTTTGACAACAAGAAGACAAATTATCCAAACCTGAGTTGGCAAAGAATGTGAATAAACATTTTGCTAAAGAAGACATTTATACAGTCCCAAACACAGGGGAAAATGCTCGATCATTAGCTGTCAGGAGTTGCAGGCAAGTCAGAACCACAGCAGATGCTATTTCACTCCCAGTAAAATGACAGATTTTTTTTTTTTTAATGAAAACACAACCTGTTAAAACTCTTCATTTCTGAGAGATAGATTACGGTACATACACTTCTTGGTTAGCTTTACGTTGATGTAAGAAAAAGTGCAGTTGTCATGTGTGCAGCACTTGAAGGTGATTATGTTGAAGTATTTGTTGGGAGTAAAAGTGGCTCAGATGTTTCAAGAGAGGATCAATTGTTTGAAGTGAGGATATAATGTTAAAGAGCAGGTAGGATTTGTCGATAAATCAGACATCTGTAGCCCACATATTGATTATATTTACCCCAAAGAGCTGCACGATACTGCTTGATGTAATTGAACTATGGAATGATCTGATATGTTACCTCACAACATATAAACCAAGTTTTTCTGCACTTTTTATGTGTAGTTTTTGTGGTAAAATTAGGTGCCTTGACTGATATTTGAGTTGGCTTATACTCGAGTATATACGGTATACACACACATACACACGCACATATATATACCTACACACCAGTTTTCTTCAGATTTTGAGAAATTTTGTATGCTATGCTGTGGTGTATGTAGTTCTTGTGCTTGGTATTCTTGGATCTGTTATAGTTTAAATAAAAAATAGAAAATGATTACCTATTATTTCTTCAAACATTTTTGTCCCATAGCCAAACACCTTTATTTCAGGATTTCTAGTCACACATATTTTATGGTTAGCTGAAGTTATTTCACAGCTCACTGATACTCTGTTCTATTATTTTTATTTTGTTCATTTTGAATATTTTCTATTGCTATTTTATACTTAGTTATCTTTTCTTCTGTATTGTATTATCTGCTGTTAGTCTTATCCAGTGTACTTTTTGCCTCAAACATTGTATGTTTTAATCATTTTAATCAACACTTTCGCAATTCACACACACACCCATTGTGTCAAGTACATTTGTACATTTGTTGCCCTCATAATTCTCAAAACATTTGCTTTCTATTTGAGCCCTTGATATCAGCTCCTAATTTTTCCCTCTCTCTCCATCCTTCCCTCCCTCATGAAACTTGATAATTTATAAATTATTAATATTTTTGTCTTACACTGTCTGACATCTCCCTTTACCCACTTTTCTTTTGTCTGTCCCCCAGGGAAGAGGTTATATGCAGACCCTTGTAATTGCTTCCCCTTTTCTACCCCACCTTCCCTCTATTCTCCTGGTATCACCACTCTCACCACTGGTCCTGAAGGGTTCATCTGTTCTGCATTCCCTATGTTTCCAGTTCCTATTTCTACCAGTGTACATGCTCTGCTATAGCCAGATGTGTATGGTAGGATTGGGATCATGATAGTCCCAGAGTAGGAAGCATTTAAGAACTACAGGAAAGTTGTGTGTTTCATCGTTGCTACACTGCACCCTTATTGAATTGGCTCAAACATTGTACTTTTTATCTCTAAAAGTTAGAGGCTGTATCTACTACATTTGTCTCTATCTAGCATGTTCAATCATTCCTTAACTACTTAAACATATATAACCCAATATGATAAATGGTAGAATGTCTATCTCATAAATGTGTGTATCAGATCTTTGTTGCTTTTCTCTCCCCCATAAGGATAATTTTTTCTGTTATTTAGCATTGCTGATTATTTAAAAGTTTTTATTGTATCTTAGTCATTGTGAACTTTGCCTGTTTGGTGTTATTTATCTTTCATAAAAACAGACTTAAACCGGGCTGAGCCCCGGTGGCGTAGTGGTTGTGTGCGGGACTGCGGCCCACTGGGACGGAGGTTCAATTCCCGCTCACAGGAGCAAAGGCTGAGCCTCCTAATCCCACTACCAGGGCAGTGATGCCTTAAAAAAAAAAAAACACTTAAACCTTTGGTTAGTAGTGGTCTTATTAACTCAGAAAGTAAAAGAAAAATGCCTTTTCTTTTTAGAACTTTTAGTGATGGTTTACATTTGCTACTAAGAAGGATATTAATGATTAGAAACTAAGCTTGATACTTAACTTCCAAATCTCAAAACTAGTTGAAAATTATTTAAGAATATATTTATATATACACACACAAACATTTTCCCAGCAGTAAATTTAGGATAATAAGTTTGTCATTGAACTAATAAAACAAATTATTCTTTTCTTATATCTTATTGCTGTCAGTCTACTATAAAGTTTTCTGTTAACTTAGAAAGTGATGGCATAAAATGGAAAATTTCATAACCTTTTGATGAAACATTTTGAATGCCTTTCAAATCTTGGGTTTGGGTTTTATTGAAATCAAGGCATTCTGTGGAATAGCTGTAAGCACAAGGGCCAACATTAGCTTGTATATGTAGGTAGATATCATGAAATTCATATTTGTAGTCATGACTGTAATTTTCTACATTCCTCTTTCAAATGCACTTGAACAGAAAATAGAACTTTTTGTTCCTCGTTGAATTTATTGCTAATCATTCTAATAATCTTTTTATTTTCTTTATTCGTCCCTGTGCCCCTTTCCTTTTTCGCATAGCTTTATGCCATCCCATGGTTTCTCACCATGTTTACTCGTAAGTATCATTTCCACTCCTATTTTTGTATTATAATATGGAAAAAGATAGTTGCCTTCTGACCCAGCACATGATTATATTTACAATAATGTTAAGTACTGATGATCATGCTTACATAATTTTAATATCAACCTTAGGTATTTTTAGTACATTGATTTGAGTATAAAATAATTTTAATTATTCTGACCTCTGAAGATCAAAAATAATTTTATAGAATGAAAGCATATATGTCATGACATTTATGTAACTGCTGCTTTTATTGAAAAAGAAGTTAATAGTTGTTATAATAATTTGATAGCATTATGGAGGGTAACTTTTCCTGCATATGAATCTTAATTTTTAGAGTTCTCTCATAACTAACTCTTTCGTTATTTCCTAAAGTAAGAATATCTCTGAAAATTAAGCCTATTTTGTGAGCATGTCATACTCAGTTCAGTATAAATATAATAGAGATCCTTGCTTAGATAAGTATACATGATAAATGATATACAATATTTTAAGTATATCTATAAGCATTGACCTGGAAAAATATTCACAATATAATAGTTTTTATTGGAATATTGTCAATAGAATTTTTTTGTTAGAATCTAAAAAGCAATTGTTTAAAGAGTATTATTAAAAATATAATACTGTGCATAGAACAATGTTGACATTCATTTAGGGAAGTAAACTTGTGAGAATAACATAGCCTAACAATTCTGGGAAGAAATATAAGGAATGGAACGACAGTGCCAAGATTAGAAGATGTCATGTATTTGGTAATTCTGATGATCTCTTCTTTAAGATGCCTTACAAAACAATACATTTATAAAGCCAAGTAAACTTTTGAGTATAAAATAATAGCAAGTGTTCTTGTTCTCAATTTTATGAACTGTGTTATCTAATTAATTTTCTCATTTTACAGATGTATTTCCCCTGCACAAAATTTTTCATCTTTGGGATACATTGCTGCTTGGGAATTCCTCTTTTCCGTTTTGTATTGGAGTAGCGATTCTTCAGCAGCTGCGAGACCGGCTTTTGGCTAACGGCTTTAACGAGTGCATTCTTCTCTTCTCCGATTTACCAGGTAAATAGATGAGTCATCAGATTAAATTTGACTGTAAAGTAATAAGACATTCTTAAATACACCCAAGCCTTCAGAGTCCCTTCTGCTTGAACCTGACCCGCCCCCTTTAGATTCTCTCCTTTGGTCCACCTCTAAGTCCGTTGTGGGCTTGGGAAACATGGATAGTGCTGCTGCCAAACGACTATGGTTTCTAAAGAAAATCATAGGTTTACATCCCAGCTCTGGCACACAGCATGAACTTGGGAGAGTTTTTAAAATCTAACTAGAAACAGAATGCTAGATCTTACAGAGGTTCCAATAAAATGAGGACAGTAGAATCTGCCTTAGTCCTGTTGAGGGACCCCTGGTACTCAGTGTGCTGTATGCTGGGCAAACCAGCTAGTCCATCTGCTCCCACAAAGATTATCAACCTTACAAATCCAGATGGACTGGAGAAGGTACACTGGTGGAGAGGGGAGCTGGAGATATGGGGAGACCAGGATGAATGAGCCCCTTCGGGCCAGTGGTTAGATTGGAGCTGCTGGAAGGGTGGAGAGGAGGTGGGGTAGAGAGACAGAGCCAACTGCAAGGATATTTACATAAGCTCCTATTTGAAGGACAGGCATCAAAGGAGTGGGTTGGGGGAGAGATCGGGCAGTGTGAGATATGACAGAACAGTAATAATTTATAAAGTATTGAGGGTTGGTTGGAAGGAGAGAGCAGGGGAAGAGGGGGAGGGATAGAAAAGCCGGTATCAGGGGTTCGAGGGAAAAGGTGGATGATTGGAAATGATAATAGCAGCGGACATGTGAAGCTGCCTGGTACAGTATGTTTATTTATGTATTGTGAAAAGTGATGTACGAGCCCTCAATAAAATGATTTAATAAAAAAAAAAGATTTATTCTGAGAAACCTTATTCAACTGTGTTTTACAGAGCCACTATAAGCGAGGATCAACCCAGTGGCAGTGCATTGAGTTTTGGGGTGTTTTAGTTTTGTTTTATGATAAACACAAAAAGTTAATGCACCCAATCCAGAATAGGCATAACTATTTTCTAAAGAGTAAGGGCTATTGGATATTGAACAAATATTTGATTTGCCTTAGTTTCTGCTCCTACCACTCACTTTGTGCTAATCATTTAGTACTTGAGAAGAGAATCCAGTGGAAAGGTCTGATACTTTCTGCCAAAAGTTGTTCCCAATTTCTGTGACCTTGTAGTAGATGATATAGTGTGATGTTACATTCCAAGGAAGTACAAGTAGTGCTAGAAAATGTTGTTGAAAGTTTTTGACATGTCTCGGTATGTGTGCCATTTTTGTACTGGAGGAAGTACCTATGAGAACAGGGAAATTGGCATTGCTCATGTACTCTAAAAATAGAGGCTGCGTATTTTGAAAGAGAAACCAGGTTTTTCATAGCACTATCCAATCCTGGATTTAGGCCACTGATGTTAATTTAACAGTTTCCATGGTTACCATCATTTAAACCAATTGAAACCAATTGTAGTTTGAGGTTTGTCAACCTTCATACTGCTCTAGCGCTCACACACAGTTCTGCTATAGTGTCCATTTTCCTGATTCATTTTGAGAATGTATCTAAGCAATTTTTATGAAGGCTGTGATCATTTAAATAAAAATAGTGAAAAGTTACAATTTTCATGTGGACTGGTATTTGGGGAATTATTTAAATGCTTTCTTTCCTTTATACAATTTGACAAGTAATTTAACATACTAATGTCAATATGTATGGTGAAATAAATCTTTGGGCTCCAATCATTAAATTCCTAAGCATATTCAAAAGCAGGGATATTTAGAAATAGATAAGTTTTTTCCTACTAAACTTATGGAAAAAAGAAAGGAATCTGTATGAAATCACCTACTTGAAATTGCTTCCAGCACCTAGTGAGCATGCAAGACAAAGTGGCACTGTTCCTGTGCAATTCCCACATGCACACAGCCTCTCCTTTGTTCCTGCGTTGCTGTGTAATGTCCCGGAACCCGCCAGAGACTCTCCCGCTTGGACCTGACCCGCCCTTCGTAGCTTCTCTCCTTTGCTCTGCGCCTCAGTCGGTTGTGTGCATTGGGGAACTTTGTGCCTGGGTAGTTAGTAACCAAGCATATCACTTACTACTCCACTAGGAAGACTCCTTAATCTAGATGGGGGAAACCTTCGTTCATTCTCAGAGACTAAAATAAATGTTTCTATAAGAGAAAGAAAGATGCATATATAAACTGTTTTAGAAGGAAATGCCGAATTTACATAAGAGCTTTTAATTCCTGTCCTGTTTTCAGGAAGAACTAGTAAATTAATTTTGTGGTATTTTATTATAGAAACATAATTTAAAGAAAATTTAAGATACATGAAATCATTTTAAATTTTACTATCGCCTACCTATTTTACACGGGGATTTAATTTTCAATGCAAATATGAAAAAATGTTGGTGGCATTGCACTGTTGTATAGCAGTTAACTGGGTCCTCCAAATTATTAATGTCTTTGGTAGTGAGATAAAGGTATATTGATTTAAAGTACTTTTGTAATATACACTTTCTTAGTATTTAGAGTAGCATGCAATGTCTCATGACAACAACACATTTTTAAAAGAAATAATTATGTGTTGTGGATGTCTAAGATTTATATTTAAAAATCCAAACCATTTTTTCAGATAGCATGCAAACATGTCAGTATTGCAACAAAATCAGTCAAGGCATAAAAAGTAAGAAATAGATCAAAATACTGAAATGTGCAAACACTTTAAAGCCATGTCTTATTATTATCCTGTTTACCTACAAGCTGGAGCTGGGACACTGGTAAGGATGGGAGTGACGGAGGAAATCCAATGAAATTCTGTGTAGTGTTCAGGTGGTTTGACGATCTCTATGTGGGGAAGAGCAGAAGCAAGGGAGTATACATTGTTCTCTTTATGTGTTACTATGGAACTGAAATGCACCCTTGGTAAAGTTTAGACTCAAACTATATATGTTGACCTTATTAATCCCCTGTCTCCATATCTAGTGTTTATATTGGCAGTAGTAAAAGAATCTATCCAACGAATTTGCACATTGACCACAATAACATGCTAATGTAGACTGAGACTAACACCAGCTGTGATTGTTAAGGTTATGTGTCAATTTGGCTGGGACAGCATTCTCAGTGGTTTGGCAGTGATATGATGGTAAAATTTGACATTTGTATAATGATGAAACTAAATGTAATGATGTAGTTATCCTCTATTTTGTGCAGGATGTGGTTATTGTCCATTTTGCAGAATGCTACTTTTAACGTGCAAACTTCGTCTTACAAATCTTGCCATGCCAACAAGGGAAGAGTCTGTATATTTTCCTTCTTTGTATTTATATCCAAAGGCAATATTAAGGTGTTCTCTATTTGGTACACATGTCTAAAAATTGCTAAATCTTCACATTGATATGACCCAAGATTTGTCTTGTGCACGATTACACTGCCTAAAATATATTTTAGTCCCTCAATGGTTATACTTGTTTCTGAGTATATTTGAACTGGTGATTTCAAAAATGGCACCAGTTTTCACCCATCACCTATAGTTTTTGAGATACACAATATAATATACCACTCTTCACTCTGCTTACCCACTAAAAATCAGGTTATTTTAATTTAGTGTGAGCAAATCTGAGATAGAGGAAATGCATGCTGTCTTTATTTAGTTTGTGTTATAATAAATATCTAAGAACTTAAACCTAAGATACTTAAACATTATATTTTGTCTGTGAAGGAGGCCTGGTGGGATAGTGCGTTATGTTTTAGGCTGCAGTTCAGAACTAATTGAAGTTGTCAGTTCAAAACTGCCTACTGCTGCACAATGCAAAAGATGAGGCTGTGCACTCCTGTAAAGATTTTTAGTCCTGGGGTCCTATAGGGGCATTTCTACTCTGCCCTGCCCTATAGTTTGCTTTGAGTTGAAATTGTCTCAATGACTGAGAGTTTTCAATTTGAGCCATATATGTGACTGTATTGAATTACATGATAATACTTCTGGAGTCCATATCTTTTTTCTCCTCTACCTAGCCCATATCTGTACCCATTCTTCATAAAAAAGGAGACTTATCTATTGGTCTACCTATTATAAATTGTGATTTTCAACAAAATGGAAAAGTACTTCTTACCACGCATATCTTCTGAGTGCATTCAGTGTGCACAAACAGAAAAAAAAGTACATATGTATTTTTTAATTTAGTAGCCTGGATTGAAAAAAAGAAATAAATTAATGTGCCAACCTATTTCTATGGTGATTATTATAAAATCATGTCATCTAGAAAGAATGTTGGTTTACTTTTTTATAAGAAATTAGTTTTAACTAACACGAGAAATTCAAACTTTCAGTTCATTGATATAAATATCTATCAATTATATGAAAAATGCTTGTTGGAGTGGAGCACAGGTTCTAGATGCCACAAAGAAAGAAAGCAAAAACAAATACTCCTGTTTTCTTTCTGGTGTACCATGAACTCAAAAGAGAGAAAGGGACTGATAGTTGCACTGACCTGTGTTCAATCTTGCAAGCTGCTCTATTCTTCCTTTTTTCTGAGGTATAGTGTGTAACATTATCAACAACAGCTGTTCTGCATCATAACAGCTACCCACTCAGCTGCTAAATGATAAAGACAATTATGTTAAGAATGGAAAATAGTTTAAGTGTCCATATATCAGTGTTTTTATTGCATTCCTTGTTTATTTCTCACTTCATTGTAGACTTTCAACAGCAGAAATGATAGATGCCTAGCAAAGTATGCTAGTAATTGCATGCACATAACTTGGATTTGAAAGACTGGGTAAATTAAACAAGAATGCCAATTACATATTGTACAATTCTTTCCTCTCTAGTTTGTGTACTTAAGATGGTGTTTTAAAAATGTATTGATTCATACAATAAATATTTCTGACTTCCCAACAATTAGGAGATATATACATATATGGATATATATGTTTATCTACCACTTGACTATCAGTTTGTCATACTGTGGTGGTTTGTCTCTTGCTGTTGTGGAAGCTACAACATGTCTTTTCAAATGCCCTCAGGGGCACCCAAGGTGAACAGATTTCAGCAGAGCTTGCCCACTAAGAATAGTCTAGGAAGAAGGACTCAGCTGCCCACTTCAGAGGAAGTGACTATTGAAAAACATATGTATGTCTTGGCAGCATTGTCAGATCTTGGATGCCTTATGAATGGAAGCAGAACATTGTTCAAGAAGGTGCCGAACAATGGGTCCTGGAGGCGCTTGATATATGACCAATCTTCTATGCAATTCTTAAGATTAACATCATATAAGAAAAGCATCATAAGATTATCCTAATGGATGCTGAAAAAACATTTGAAGAAATGTAATGTTCATTAATCATAAAATCTTTCAGTAAATTAAGATAAAAAGGGCAAGTCTTTAAATCTGGTAAAGACATCCATGGAAAATTCACTGCATACATCAAACTTAATGGTAAAATATTAAATATTGCATTTCCTCAATCTGCAGGCAACACAAGGATTGGATCTTCTCACCACTGTTGCTGATGCTGGGCTGAAAGTCATAGTCAGTGTAACAGATGACAGTCAGAAATGAAAAGGCAGGGACAAGTATCAAAGGAGAAATATTGTTTCCTAGACAATATGGTTTAGAAAACATTGAAAAAAAACCCATAAAGCTACGTTTAGAACTAAGTGGTCTAATAGGATTTAATGTCTATGGGTTTTATGATATCAACTGAATTTCTATATGTAGCAGCAGCAAACAGGCAAAATAAAGCAAATTTTAAAATTCCACTAACACAGTGATTTTCAACCTTTCTAATGCCACAACCCTTTAATACAGTTCCTCATGTTGCAGTGACCCCAATCATAAAATTATTTTCACTGCTACTTCATAACTAATTTTTCTACTGTTATGAATCGGGCAACTCCTGTGAAAGGATCGTTCAACTCACAAAAGTGTTGCAAGGCACAATTTGAAAACTGCTTTACTAACAGAATGGAAAGCACAAAATACGTATGAATTCAAAAGAGAAAACAAATTTCAAAAGGAAATCCATAAGCATTGTTGAAAGCAAGACTGTAATAGATGGAGAGAAGTGCCTGACCCAGGCTAGAATGTTTTCCAACGGTTTCATATGCAATGTGAAACCTGGACGATGAATAAGGAATTCTGCCTGGAGAAGAACTGAAGTCTTTCAATCATGGTACTAGCCAAAAGTATTGAAAGCCCCATAGATTGCCAGAAGAAGAAACAAATCTGTTCAGGAAGAAACAAAGCCAACAAGGATGGTGAGACTTTGTCACACGTACGTTGGTCATTTTGTCAGGAGGCACCAGTCCATAGAGAAGGACACCATGCTTGGTAAGGCAGAGAGACAATGGAAAGGCAGAAGGCCCTCAGTAACAGGGATGGGCACAGCGACTGCACCAAAGGACACAAACCTAACAGTTGGTATTTAATACAATATCATATACAAGATATCAAATGTTTTATGCTTGATAAAAAGAATGCTAATTGATAAAGGAAGAAATTTTAAGAAGATTTTTTTTAAATAAAAGCATTAAAAACTCGTAAGCATGCCATTCCAGTATGGCTTACCTTTGACTAAAATGACAAATTACATTTTTTCAATACCTGTCGAGACAAACTCTATTGCCCCAAAACTACAATTAAAAAAAATCAAAACTAACTTTCAATCCCTTAGTGAAACTTATCCCTAGGTACTTTTTTCATTTTTGTATTTATTTTGGATGTTATGACACATGGGAGGAGCCCTGGCAGTGCTGTTGGGTGAGTGTTAGACTGGTAAGAACCATCCAAGAATAGCTGCAATTCAAACGCACCAGGTACTCATTGGAGAAGGATCAGAATCTCTGCTCCAGTAAAGATTTCTCCTGTCAGCCCCATTGACAGAGTTGTATGGAGTCAGAATTGACTTGATCATCGTAAGGATTTTTGTTGTTCACAAATAACACTGTTTTCTAATTTATTTTTCAAATTATTTAAACCTGCAATTTTGCTGAAGTCTTTGATTAATCTTTTTGCTCTCTTTTGACCCTGGGAATTTTTTTTTCTATATGCAAGATCACATTTTCTATGAATGTTATCTTACTTCCTCAATTCCAAGTTTGATTTTCCTGTATGATCTGATCATTCGGTGAAAGCTTGCTGAATGTCACCATTGAGTATGTTCTAAAACATGGACTTTACATAATTGCCCCCAACATGTGGAAGAAATTCCCTCGGTCTCTTTTGGTACCCTGCTATTGATTTCTTTGCATCTATCCTACTTGGAAGGATTTTGAGCTTGTTGGCCTTGTATTCATGTGTTTTCTCCTAAGAGGGTCCTTCAAAAAGTTCGCAGAAGAATGAAGTTAAAAGTTTCTTCCACTTTTTGAATCCATTTTAAAAGGATTGCAAACACAGTGTCACACAATTGTGGACAGCACAATTAAGTGATGATCGTTTTAAAGAGAATTACATGAAACTGCTCAGACAAAACTTTTGAGCACTGCCTTCTTAACTACGAAGGAAAATAACAATTCGTCATAGAATCCTCTGCCTATCCAGAGTCTTGGTTAAGAAAAGAAAAAAACATGAAAACTTTCAAAAGGGTGTGCCTCCTATTAACTCTTTCATGAAAGTGAGAGCATATAATGTTTTACACCCCACCCCAAATTAAGAATTTAATATCATGGAAGAACCACCAGGATGTGCCAGGAGAATAGCTATTCAATGGATATAGAAAGCAGTAAATAAACATTGAAAAAAAAACAACAGTGCTTCAGAACAGATTTCTCCCCCACCTCTGAAACAAACACCCAAACTCACTGTCATTGAGTGAGCATGAACTCATATCAACCCGCTAGAACCAAATAGAATTGCCCCTGGGGTTTTCTGATGCGGTAAATCTTTAGAGGAGCAGAAACCCTCTTCTTTCTCCTGCAGAGAGGTTAATGGATTCAAACGGCTGACATTGCAGTTAGCAGCTCATCATGTTGCCCACTACTCGACCAGGGGTCCTCCTCCAAATGAATACATATGAAATGCATTTTATCATCTGGCACTTATCATCTTTTATCATTCTATGAAGATATATTAGTAATGGGTAAGAATGAAAAATACAAGATTAAGGAAAATTATTTATATAAGTCATAAATTACCTCATAGAGTTAGGATTCTAAGCTGAAAAAGCTGAATCAGAGTACATAAAAAATATATATGATAGGGCATCAAAAAGTTTGTAGAAAAATGGAATTAAATGACGACAAGCTTTTTGAAGTCCGCTTAAATATAAAAAACTACAGTACAGATAAAGAGTAGTGAGCGATTCCTTTTTAAGTAAAATTGCAGTGTAAATATACAGTGTATAAAGAACTCTTGCTTAATATTTTAATTATGATAAAGTGTTTTGGAAGAATTTTGAGATGGAGAGGTAGTAAGCGTCTACAAAGTTCACAAAGACTAGGATATCTGCCAGTACAAGCTTGGTAGAATTGAAGTGGATGCCAATGAACCCTCCAGATTCACTGTGAACCTTTTATGGTATTAGAAGAGTCTTTTGGAAGCAAACACAAATGACTTTTCTGTATCCAATTATTTAAGGTCTGAACTCTAACCTCTGAACTGGATCATTGGCTTGAAGCTTTTGTGTGGATGACAGATGTTGAAAACTGATTTGAGTATTGTAGATGCAAATTCCTTGAATAAAAATTATTTTGCTTTGGGGATTGAGCAATAGTAATTTCTTAGTTTTCACAATAGACTGGTCTTGTTCTTTTCTCAGCTTCCTTTTAGAAAAACTTTTTGAACAATTTATTTGATGGGTGTCTAAAAAGAATTAAGTAACTATGTGTATTTTAAAAACACTAAGTGGGAGCTAATACAGATATAATATCATTCCCTAGTTCAGTCACATCAAGCAGCAATGTACAGTTGCTGCCACAATCAGTTTCAGACATTGTTTTTCATCCTGAATTCCTTGACATCAGCTTCCTTTTACCCACAACCACTGTACTCCCCCCCCCCCCCGAAAAAAATCTTTATTCTACTTGCTGTCTTTATAACGTCATCAATCCTAAGTTTCATATACTGAGGAAAAACAGAAAAACATATAACACAATCCAATGACATAACACACCTGAGATAAACCCCAATATGAACAAGCAAAAAAGATGCAAAAAAATTGAAAACGAGGTCAGGCCTAGCATGCATGAGAATGGGAATAACATGCATGAGAATGGGAATCATTGGGCAAGGTTTTAAGTGTTCAGGTCAGGTTTATTCTTTTCATCTTCTATAGTCATCTCTCCAATGCACTCTGTTTAGTAGCCACTTTCCTCCCATCCCTCTACTATGGCCGAGGGAAGTCACTGGAGGCATATTTCCTGTGTAGATCCCACAATTGTATCTTGGGTTCCCACTGTCATCCATAGTCTTCTGCAAATTGGATTCTTACAATTTAGGCTCTGATACTATTCCCTTCTTTGACTTTGCATTTTACGATTTGTAATCTTTTGAGTCTCTGATACTAATATGCTTATTCCATGTAGACTTAGTTGACATTTCATTTAGGGCTACTTGTTTGGAAATAAGCCTTTTAAAACCCCAAACATTCTTTTATCTGATAGGCACACATCATCTAATTTTTCCACAATATTTTGCTATAGCACCATATTTTCTGTGTTCCTTACATGGGAGTGAGAATAGAGCAAGCCGTGATGTAAGACTTAATTGTTATTAAGTGACCATATTTCTTTCTAAGGAAATTAGAAATTATCTCAAATTTTAATGGACAGGTTTTCTACTTTATTGACGAATATCAAATTGATAATGGTAGAGAGAATTTTTATATACATTTGACTGTGCTAATTACTATGCTGCTACTCAAATAAAATCATTTAATGAAATGTGTTTAAAACTCTGGTTTTATAGATTTTATCATATTAACTACTATATGGCATGGTGAATTCTGACCTCTGTGTAGCCATGGAAGCAACCAGCTGTGAAGTTGGTGAACATCATTGATAGCAGATAAAGGAATGCGTACTTGATAAGAAGGCCTTCCAGACCTGCTGACTATAATCCTAATCTAAATTAATTGAGAAACAATAAAAAATTTATTAGAATGTTTTAGTAACTGCAGGAATTCTACCTAGGATAATACACAAACCTAAGTTCCTTAGTTTCTTTAAATCTTAGTTTCTTCATCTTCAACAAAAATTGTAATTGTAATACTTGTCTTCAAGAGTCCCTATAAGAATTCAATGGCTAAGTAGAAAGAGACAATTTCTGTCATCTGATTCTCTCACTCTGGGTTTCCCTTCTCTTCCTCCAGGATGCTTCACCTTACGAATGAGCGCTAAGTGCATAACTCAGACCATTTCAACCACAATGTCTACTTATGTGCTGATTTACTTTCGCCACATACATGCAAGCCCTCATTTCTGAGAGAAAAATAGAGAAATTCACCCTTAGTAATTTAAAGTATCTAATATATAATCAAGCCTTCCTTGTCTGAGTGAGTGGGTCACTTGTTAGCCTGCTAACTACGAGCCACGGTTCAAATCCACTAGCCGTCCTCTAGGAGGGACAGAAGGCCTTCTGCTCCCGTCAAATCCCACAGCCTCAGAAACAAGCAGGGGTAGTGGCTTTTTCTATAGGGTTAGTATGAGATGGAATCAGTTCAGTGAAAGTACATTTTGGTTTTTGCTTTTCATTTTTTATTTTTAGTTAATTGATACCCTTAGAAACGGCGAAGAGAAAAACTAGTCAAAGCTAAATTCCATCTTAGTCAACGTTTTTTTTTGGGGGGGAGGGGGGGTTTGTTCTGGGCATCACTGCCTCCGGTGGTGGGAGTAGGAGGCCCAGCCTTTGCTCCTGTGGAGCCGCTGCTGGAATTGAACCTCCGTCCCAGTGGGCCTCAGTTCCGCGCACAACCACTACGCCACCGGGGCTCAGCCCTTGGTCAACTTTTTATACTTAAGGCTGTCTTGCTGTGATGTCTCCACTTTTTCTTGGCTGATGCCACATGCAGGGATATTGACCCTGGTTGCGCCGTGATGAAAGCACTTGGCTGTCACCTTGAAGGGGGTGGTACAAGTCCTCCAGCCTCTCCGTAAGAACACTGTGAATCGTCTACTTCTGTCAAGATTGACAGCTTTGGAAACTCTCTGGGGCAGTTCTACTTTGTCTTCCATGGTCACCAATAGTTGGAATAAACTCCACAATACTGGATGTAGGTTTTGAAAAAGTGTCCCATCAAAAGGTACAGACAGTACATTGGAGTTATAATGGCTACTAACATCCTGCAGTATGCAGATGAAACAACCTTCTTACTGCCAGCAAGTGAGAATAGGAAACACCTGCTGATGAGTATCAAGAACCCCAGTGTGGAATAAAACCCTGTGTAAATCTTCACCAATTAGTCAGTAGCTCACATCATGACAAATGGAGGAAACAATTGAATCTGTAGAGAATTTCATGTTGCTTGGCTCCATCATCGCTGCTCATGAAAGTAGCAGTTGGTAGGTCAGATGATGTTGAACTAGGTAAATCGGATGCACAAAAGCTCTTTAAGTGTTGTAAAGCAAACCTGTCGCTTTGACCTTTAAGGTATACCTGGCCCAAACCATGATGTTTTCATGTGCCTCATATAGATGAGAAAGCTAGCCATTGAATGAGAAAGGTTGTAAAGGATCAATACATTTAAATTATGGTGTTGGAGAAGGATATTGAAAGTATGATGAATTGCCAAAAGAACAAATCTGTCCTGTGAGAATTACAGTGAGAATGCAAGGAGGGTGAGACGTCATCTCAAATACTTTGGACAAGTTGTCAGGAGAGATCAGTCTGTGGAGAAGAGCATCATGTTTGATAAAGTCGAGGGGCAGAGAAAAAGAGAATAACCCTAGATGAGATAGATTGACACAGGGGCTGCACCAGTGGGCTCACACATACGGACAAATATGAGGGTGGTGTCAGCCCAGCAATGCTCCTCTGTGTTTCTCTCTGCTCTCCAGGGGTTGCTGTGCTTCAGAACCAGCTTGATGGCACTTAACAATGAATGTGTATTACCTCTGCATCAAAGATGCCTGCATATTGCATCTAATAAACTAAAGGAGCACTTGTGAAAAAATTCCCCATTTTAATCAAGTATATGATGGAGCTGCAAATAATTCGTGGAAAAATAAAATGTATCATGGTCTTTTAAAAACCCTCACTTACTTAATACCTCTCCTCTGAAACCTCACGTGGAACCTTCCACCCTCCAATCAAGAAAATACAAATCAAATGATCAAATGCTGAGCTTCAAGTTTGATTAAGCCTACCCTGATTTTTTAAGACGTCTTTAGTACACTGCAATGAGGCATCTCGTACATTTATTAGAAGTCATAGTAAATCAGAATCTGCAACTTTTGCCTACTAATTTCCATAGTCTAATATTGTGGAAAAGCTAAAAGTTTATCAAAGTAAAGTGGAGAGATTCTTAGCTAAGAAGCTTTGTTGCATTTCCAAGTGTGTGAATGATATTTTAAAGGGCACTGTTAGACTATGTTGACTAGAGAAACAACTCCAGAGACACTCATACGTGTATAAAACAGAGCTTTATATTAAAAAGTACCATGTATACTCATGTGTAAACCAAGTTTTTCAGCACATTTTTTAATGCAGTTTTGGGGGTAAGATGAAGTGCCTTGGCTGATAGTTGTATCAGCTTATACTTGTGTATACCAGCCGTCCAGACCAAGTCCATAAGTGTGATAAATCTAGTCCCTAAATCTCTCTTCAGACTCACTTCCACATGCGGAGATGCAGAGTGTGGGAAGATCATGGGGCGGTGGGTGAACATCTTGTGGATCCAGTGGCAGTGAAAGCCTCACAGGGTTGGCACAGGGCTTCACGTAGTTTGTCAACATGAAGGTACAGCAGATCTCAGCAAATCTCTGCATGGCTTGTCGACAGGAAAGACAGACAGAGAGAGGAAGTTCTCAGAATCCTTATGAGAAGACCAGACCCCCAAGGAGATATCATCAGGATGTGACCTCACTGAGAGAATTGACTCCACCCCTACACTTATTTATCAAGTTGATATGAAGTTATGTATTTACCACCTACAAATACATACGCTATGTACCTACATGTATATAATGAAATCAAGCACCCGCTATCATTCTAGCCTTCCATATGATTAAAATCTTCATCTAATGTTCACTTGTTTTAAAATTAATTATGACCCTTAACATTATTTTTAGATCTGTGCCTTTAGGAAAGATTGTGTTTTTCACATGAACCTAGCATGGCTGATTCTATGCATATGCTATATGCTGTTTTTTAATTATCTATCTAGAAATTGATATTGAACGCTGTGTGCGAGAATCCATCAGCCTGTTTTGCTGGACTCCTAAAAGCGCCACTTACCGGCAGCATGCACAGCCCCCAAAGGCAGCCCCTGAGAGCGGAGTTCGAAGTTCCGCACCGTATTTCTCCACTGACGGTCCAGACACACCAAAGACAGATCTGGTATGTATTTGTCTAGTTTGTTTACAAACTACAAAATAGGATGGATGTTAAAGTTAACATAGTCTTGTATCATTCTGGCTAGTTAGTCATGTTATCATTTATGTCATTTTGAATGGTTATTTCAAACATGGAAATATCTGTATTCATGCAAATGAATCTATTTGTTTATATAATTTATATCTATTGTGTTATATAATTTGGGAAATTTGCCTGACATACTAATCCAAATAACAAGACACTTTGTGTGTATTTGTTAATGTAGTAGGAATGTGTAATTCTTTGCTGTTAGTTGGAAAAAGAAATGGCATTTTGCAAAACAATGCAGTACAAGTTTTACAACATTGTCATTCTTAGCTCACAGAATAGTTTCATACTTAATGTTGGCCAAAGTTTCCATTGTGATGCTTTATATCCATCAAACACTGTAATATTATTCCTGAAATATTGTATTCAATTAGCACAGAGACTGTTTTTGATATTCCTTAGTAAATTTAGCTAGATTCTAACTTTTAAAAAGAAGTACTTTAGTAATATAATATCTATATATTTTATTATTTATGAAAGTTGAAAATGAGATTTCTGCAATTAATTTTACAATAAGATTTTTTTCACAATTTTCAAGCATAGTATTTCTGTACTTTTCATATTTCAAAATATTTGGATGTATATGTTTTCATATTTTTGATTACTGGGAAGTTTAAATTATTAAAGAACCTTATAAATGTAGCCATGCTATAATGAAATACAAAAAAAAGTTTATGAAGCCCATTCTTTACTTCCAGAAATATAGATTGTTAAGGGAAAACATATATATGGATAAATATATGATATTTCCAAAACATACTGACAAGGAAAAATTAAGAATCTACCCTAGAAAAGAAATATTTGTGGGCTGAGCCCCAGTGGCGTAGTGGTTGTGCATGGGACTGCAGCCCACTGGGATGGAGGTTCAATTCCAACAGCAGCTCCACAGAAGCAAAGGCTAGGCCTCCTACTCCCACCACTAGAGGGCAGTGATGCCCAAAAAAACAAAACAAAAAAGCAAAACAAAACAAAGCAAATATTTGTTTCACAGTTGCCCAAAAGTAGAATAGGTTTCCTCGGAGAAAAGTTCTCAAATAGTAGAAGTTTTACACCTGCTTTGTTATTACCATGGATTTGGTAGTGAGAATAATGCTTTAAATTTTAAATTAAATAATTCTAAATGGAAACTTATTTAATAAACTTTGTCTTTGAAAACTTTGAATTTCATGATATTCTCTCCACCTTAGAAATGTGTGAATATCTAGCTTTAAAGCAGAGAAAGTGTTTGGCAGATAAAAGCTTTTTTTTTTTTAATTTTTATTTTATTTTACTGGAAGCTCTTACATCTCATATCATAATCCATACATATATTTGTGTTGTCAAACACATCTGAACATATGTTGTCATCATCTTTTGGAGAACATTTTCTTTCTACTTGAGCCCCTGGCATCAGCTCCTCATTTTCCCCTTTCCTCCCCCAGCCTGGCTCCCCCATGCCCACTTGCTAATTTATAAATTACTTTTTTTTGTCATGTATACACGACTGCTGTCTCATGACACATAATGAAAAGGGAAAGTAAAGAAGTATGGAGATTGCTAAGATAAGGGACAGTTTCAGAAATATAAAAATAATGAGATGTGATAATAATTACTAAATACTTAATGTATGAATTACTTAATTTCTGAATACTTAATACTCACTGTAATGAAAATATATTAAAAATTTTAAATATAACTTATTTAATCCTTTCAAAATCCTCTAAGGAAAGTATAATTGTCCCTATTTTATAATGTCATGAATCTAAAATATAGAAAGCAACTAATCAGTTAAACAGGTAAAGAATAATAAAAACAAAAGTGAAAAACAGATTTTTACACTATCACAACATGTGCTCTATTTTTTAATTGAGATATATTTGAGACATTCCATACATTTTACCCTTAATACTTAACATATAAATATTTGTACATTGGTTTCTATCCCTTTCATTATAAATTAATATATTCATATGTGTACATGTCTATAGCTATACCTCTATAAATAGCTTTTGCCTCCTAGTACTTTCCTCTATTTCCTTTTACTGTCTTCTGGTCATGCCCACCCTCCATTCCACTCTCAGAAATTCCTGTTGGATGCTTTGCTCTTCATCAAACCTTATGTCCCCTCTCACCATCAATTTTAGATCTCATGTTCCTTTATCTCTGAGTTTGTTGGCTCTCCAGTCCCCTCCCCGCCCCCTCCTCTCCATGTCTGCCCTGGACCGCTGGTTCTGCTGTTTTCTCCTCAGGATTGTTAGTCCTGCCTATCTTATATAGATAGAGTATGAAATAAAAGGGGGGGAAAGATACTACCAAGTAAGTCTCCTGGCCCTGATGTGTGTTTTTAAATTGGGTCTCATGGGGTGTCCTGTCCCCGGAGTCAGAAGTCTATTTTCAGGATTTCTCCGGAACTTGGTCACTTTGTTCTCCTTGCTGCCCCATTGCACACCCTTACCATTCCGCACTTTGAGAGATTTTTACCAGCTTCTTTTTTAACCCCAACTCTTTCCACTCTTTCAAGCAGCTGGTATCCCCATCTCAGAATGTTAGACATTCACTGCTAATTGCTTTTAAGAACTACCTCAGGTGGCCGGGGTGGGGGAGAAACTATTCACAATGACTTAGGTCCCACAAAAACAGGTCTGTAAGTGAATGTCTTAGGGAACTGACTAAGATCAAATAATCACAATTCTCTGGAATGATGCTTTCAGTATGTCCAAACCAATTCTGGAGGTGCCTAGTGGAAGAGTGGTTAAGCACTCAGCTGCTAATGAAAATGTCAGCTGTTGAATAAACCAGATGTTTCCAGGGAGGAGGATGGGGCAGTGTGTTTCTGAAAAGGTGTAAAGCTTGGGACGCATATGATTCAGTTCTCCTCTGTCTTATAAGATCTCTATCGATAAGAAATAACTCAATGGCAGTGAGGGTTGTAGTGGGTCTTTTAAACCTATTCAACCCCTTCTTTTAGCTGCTGGATTGCTGGTTGCGAGGTTGTTGGATATGAAAACAGTGTAAGACAAAGTGCTGCAAACCTAAATGTTATTATCAAAGTTTCTTTCAACTTTTTTATTAAGATTATTGCAAATCTTTGTCTCATTTCCAATGTCCTGAAAAGCTGATTTTGACCATTGGTGTTTTCATTTCTGTTTGTTTTTTTTATAGAAGACAGTTTTGAGGAAGTTCTTATTCTGTTATTTCCTTTACTATAACTTGCACACTGTGCTTAGTGAGTAATTACCTTTAAATTCTTGAGGCGAGCAAGGCAGTTGGGAGATGGTTGAGCGTAAAAAGACAGAAAGGTTTTATCGAGATTTCATGCTTTCAGGGTCCCCAATGAATGGCAGGTCAAGACTGCCATATGTTTCCTATTGTCATGCTTTCTTAAGTTTTTTATGACATGTCAGTTGACCATGCATGGCTCGGCCTTTGTCATTGTTTTTGAAAGTCTTGCCCTATCTCTTACCTCAGTGTTTGCATAAGTAATGTTCAATCACGTGAGCTTTTGATCTGTTGAGGTCAGCAACAATGTATTTTAGTCTAAAAAGCTCTCCGATATATATAAACTTTCCTTTTCTAAACAGTATGCATAATTCAATAACTTTTGCCAAATTATAATTATACTATCAAGAAAAATACTTTCCTGGGGATGATTTTTAATGTGTCCCATCGAGTGGATGCTAACTCATACCCAATACGCAACTCGGTAGAAAAGTTCCTGTGGATTTCCTTTTACTAACAGTTTTATTGGCATAGAATTTAATATCACACAATTCAGTAGTTTCTATATTTTTTTTCTTATAAATTCTCCTCACATTATTTCAGTCCCAAGTATTAGGTATCATTTAACTTAACACTTAATTTTAGAATTTGGAAATAATTCATTTTAAAAATTGAATTTTGGTTTTTACCAGAGCAGTTTGAAGGCTGGAAATTTTATAAGCTTGTTTGGAAACTTAGCTTTTTTAAGATGTACTACTATTTTTATGCAATTATCTTTGGGAATTCAGAATTTTTATTTATTTATTGAAGATTTTTTTCTTCCTCTTAGAAAACATTTTGGTTTTCTCCCACTTAGTCATAAAATTATCAAAATCCTCTTTCTGAGTATAGAGATTTCAGTGTGCACAAATGTCTCCTGAGTGGAATTTTGCCTTGTAAATGTAGCCCCTTATTAGAGGCATAAATAAATACTCAGAGTTGTGCAATAATTAAATAATGACAGAACAAACCCTACTAGATTTCTTCATAGGTATATAGATTCTGTATAGGTCGTATAGACAACTGTCATGTTATGGCCAAGTTCTGTTCGTACGTTTGACTTAATATGAATTTATGCTTAAATAAGAACAGTCTGTATATCATGTCAGTCAGAAGTGTTACTATGTAGTGCGACTTCATACACAGGAAAACATTTCAGAAAACATCTAGATACACAAAAGCATCTTTAGCATATTAATACAGTATTAATAGTAGCAATGTTTTATGCATGTCACAAAATAGCACCCAATGTTATTTGTGAAATGTTGCATAGACCTAGAAATTTAAATAGCTTTTGTGTGAGATTGTGTGGAGGACATTGGAAACCTAGAGACTGTACGTACAGTATTGAGGCAAGTGTGTATGGTGGAGTGGCAGGGTGTGGGACAAGGAAGGGAGAAGTGTCAAAGTTTGGGGATGTTGGATCACCTAATGGGAGACACACAAGAAAAAAATGAATGGGAATTATTTTCATATCTGATGAAAATACATTTCTTATTAAATTAAATTGGGTATCCTACTTTATGATTGACCCTAAAATTTCAAATTAAATGTTCTAAGACCCCTTACATTCCTGTAGTCACCAGAGTAATGTTTTGATACAAAATTAGCATTTTCCATTGCAGTTGCTTGGAAGATTCTGCCTGTGACAGTTTTTATTCCTTTATGGCCTGATATAATTCAGTACTGATATGAGACAGTTCCTATAGCAATGTATTTCTACCAGTAATTTTATAGAGTGTAGTTTCTAGATGAAGAGTGACAGACACAGATAGCTGGCTAATTCCAAATGGCTAATGAATATTTAGGATCATGCCCTGAGATCTTCCTGATGCAGCCTTTAAATTCAGGGATCTCATTTCATGTATCACTGATATCCCTCAGATTAAAAAAGAAATGGATCCTGTAACAATTCCACATAAAGAATAGCAGCAGTAGTCACAGCTGTTATACACAAGATTTTGTGAATCTAACAAAGTGAAAGAGTCTAAAAGACCTACTAAATTCTATAAAACACACCCACTAAAGCATGAGTATATTTTTCTATAGGCTATCCTATAAAACTTATAAGAAGAATTTAAAACATCATATTATATGAGATTAGATAAATATATGGATCTAATTCATTTCATTGAAGTGATTTGTTTCGTTAAGTTTTTGTGTATTGTTTGGGATTTTTTTAATCATTGAGTTCATTTGTACTGATGCTGAAACACAGTTTAACAAAGAAAGATGTGTGGTGAGAAAAGAGAAGGCAACTTTATTTACAGTATTTTAACATATGCTAGAAAATTTAATGTTAAAATTCCAGTCTTTTGTTCCTTCAAACTCAAAGTGATCAACATAGAAGACTTTCTAAGTTAGTGTTATTCTAAAATGTATCTATCTGAGTTATAGATCATCATTAATAAATCATACAGAAGTCAAGTGAAACATGCTTGTAGCTTACCATGGGCTAAAACATCAGAACAGCTGTTAGGATGGAGCAGCACCAGGCGGTGTTTTGTACATAGAATCACTATGCACTGAAACCAGGTCAGCAGCACCTAATAAAAATTCTTCGGTACAAGAATGAACAGAGTGTTCTGAAATTGATTGTGATGATGAATACACAATTCTTTGATATCTTTCTTTAACCTATTGGATTGTATGGTACATGAATTACGTATTGATAAACTGTTAGGTGTTTGTTTTTAAAGAAAACATCATGCGTTGTGATTACCAAAGACTTTATAAATGCCTTGTAGCACATTCCAGGATTCGGTAAACAATGAAGAGAAGTCAAGATTACTAAACCTTTTCTTTTTATTGTTTCAGCCTTTCCAGGCCAGCTTTAAACCTAGTTCTGTACTCTCCTCTCTTTATATAAAGAATGCCAATCCTACCAGAAACTGTTCATTTAAATCAGTTTATTCTTCCTGCTAACCATGGAATAGATGGGCAGACCTGTGATTTTTATAGGAAGTTATGAAAGATAATTGACTAGACTTCAGGGACAATTAAATCTTATTGAAATTTGACCAAGTCGACTTCATGGAATAAATTTCTCTTAAAATTTGAAATACCAAGAAATTCTCTGTGATCTAATTTGTTCAAAATGAGATCACTTATTCTAGTAATAATGATTAATTTTAAATTATATTTTTGATAAGCTGGCCAGTTCATAGCTTTATATGCACATTTGTCATTCGTAGTTTCATGCTAGATTAATTGTGGTATTTTTGCTACTATTGTTATCATTTATAATATTTTACCATATGAATTAAAGTAGCTTCATGTGTTTTAATCAGAAAATTTATTTTCAGGTTCTTAAATAGAAGACCTCCTCTATTTTACTTATAAAATAATATGCATGAATATATTCAAATAATTCCAACAATATGGAGTCCCCAAAAGCATAAAATACTTTTAAGTTCTTTACTTTGAAACAGTATAGGGGGGAGCCCCAGTGGTGTAGTGGTCGAGTGCAGGACTGCGGCCCACTGGGTTGGTGATTCAAATCCAACAGCAGCTCTCTAGGAGCAACGCTAGGCCTGCCACTCCCACCAGAGGGCAGTGATGCTCCCCCAAAAGAAATAGTATATGATTTATTGAAGGTCTCAAAACACGTGGTAGTCATCATAAAGTTTTAAAGATTTAATTCACTCAAAGAAATATTGCTGTAATGCTTTTATCAAATATATTTTCTTTCGAGTCTTAGATTACTTTTCCACTGGACATTAAACTATATCAAGCCAAAAGTATGATATGAAAACATTTACTTTCAACTAAATGTTAGAATAGGATATGGCTAAAAGTTATAATAATTTATAATTTTATAAATTTTCACAAAGTTAGTCAGCTGTAACTGTAGTTAAGTTTAACAAATCTTTCTGTGCCTAAAGATGATTGCTATATTTGCTAGTAAAATTCACTGTTTATTCATAGCGAATTTATGTTTCAGAATCTAAAACTTGTTAGTTCAAATTGGTTTATCCAAAAAATGTTATTTTCAGGGAGAAAAAAATCTATATGATCTAGTGTTCCTATAGCAGTATAAATAGGAGGCTTTGATAAACAGAGTTTGGTCTTCTCACACTTCAGGATGATAGCCATCTGGATGTAGCTCCTTCACTGGAATGGGACGCTAGCTCTTTCTGTCCATTTTGAGCACAGTTCCCTGTCTCTCCAGTTTCTAGTTCTAAATTCCTTGGTCATCCAGCCACGCAGACTGTGTTTTTGGCTTTTATATACAATCAAAAAATTGGCTTAAAACACACCCTGCAGTAGTACTCCATCACTAGCGTTAACAAAAATCCACTCTCGAATGGGTTTATAATTGGGTCTAGGCTTTAGAAGGAGCTCTAGTTTCCCATTGACCAAGTGCCCCGCGGGCTTGGCGGTTCAAATCCAGCGGCCGCTCTCAGGAGCAGCACTGAGTAGCGCCCATGACCACCAGAGGCAGTGATGCCCCCCCCCCCAAGAAAAAGAAAAGTTGGCAGTTCAAATCCATCAGCAGGTTCCTGGCAGTAAGAAAGGGCATTCAGCTTTCAAAAAGATCTCAAAACTTAGAAATTCAATGAGGCAGTTCTACTCTGCCCTCCAGGTCCTCTGAGTCCATGTCGACTTGATGGCAGGGAGCTGGGTTTGGGTTTGGGATACAGGAGTTAGGATTTATGGCACTTTTTTGAAGTCAAAACAGTTTTATCCATAACTGAAGTGTATCAACCAGCTTGGGAATTACTGAAAAGGACCTGTCAGATTAGTTCATGTTCTGTAATATGTACTTTACTATTACTCATTCACCAGGAACCGTGGTGGCTGAATGGGTTCTGTGCTTGGCAGATGAAACTTACCAGTGATTGTAAGGGAGAAAGATGGGACTTTCTGCTCCAGTGAACGTTTATAGTCTTAATAATATAATCCGACGCTAAAGGAGGGAGGGAATAGTGGCAGAACTTAAATTGTGAACACCTGGTTTGCAGAAGGCTACGGATGACTGTGGAAGCCCAAAATCCATTTGCAAGGTCCACACATCAAGTAAGCCTCCTATGAATCGCCTCTGATAATTTTTGAAAGATGTGAATAGCGCTATCAGCAGACAAGGAATATTATAAAGTCGATTATGGCAGATTTAGTTCAGTTAAAATGAAATATCGTTTGCTCTCTTTCGGCCCATTTTAAAATTTTTAAAAATAAAGGGGGAAATGCATGTGGATTAAGCCTCTGGCCGTGGACTAGGGTTGGCATAGATTTCCTGTCACGCAGAATGCAGTGGAAAGTGGATTGTTGCAGACACAGTTAGGTCAAAATTTAGCATCCTATCATTTGTCCTCCTTATGATCCATTTAATTTTTTCCTAATTTTTTATATCTTCTGCTTTCTTTTCAATTGAGGTTTTATATTTTATTTCCATATTGTTGTTAGTTTTGTTGTTGCTTACTGTTGGTTTCTTGGCTTTTTTTTGTATACAAAATTAGCATGGTTCAATCTATGAAGACAGTAACTGGAGTAAAGGTTTCTGGGGGTATGGCTGGAAAGGTTGTGAGAAAGTGAGTAGTTAATAGTGATGACTGCAAGAATGAAAAACATGTTCTAAAACTGATGTGGTAATGTTTGTACAATGCTTCATGGTGTGAGGAAGCTATTAATTATATGATATGTAAATTATATGCCAACAAACTGTTGATTTACAGCCTTGCATACCCAAAGGAACATAGCAACTATAGGCTTGCTGTACATCAGAATTTACTCTTGGGCAGAGAAGAAAAAATAAAATAATATACTGAGGGTCTATCTCAATGATCCCTGGCTTTATCCTTTCCTATTACCATTAAAATCAGAATTTTACTTATTTCAAAAAGTTTGAAATATTTACAACTGTGTATCATGAATTCATGCTCCATGAGAATTGTCTTCAATGGCTTGTAGCACATTAGAGGTAATGACTAGAGACAGCTGAGTAGACTTCATTGTATGATTTTAAATAGCCTTCTGTATTTGCAGCTGAGTCTGCGACTCTTCATTTGGGACATCTTAATTATATTGAAGTATAAATGGTTGGCTGGTGCCTGATATTAGGTGACCATTCCACTGGAAATTAATCATGGTAGTTGCGGTTAAGACCACAAGGACTTTGGAGACCTGACTTTCCTTGTCCTTGGCACAGCGTAAGAATGGACGGTGATTGATACCTAGATTTGCCTTCTCAGGGATGCACTGAAACTTCCAACTAGAGAGTCCTTCAGTCATTTAGCTACTAGCTAAAGTATAGCAGAGCAAGTGGAGGCAAGCTTCCAGGTAACAAGGAAAATCCGAATTTTATGTATCAGTGAGAGAGTTGAGTAATAAGATGAACAGTCTAATGAGTATGAATAAAAGCTGCTGCTGCTGCTGGTGTTTGCCATAGCTCATGATGACCCCATGCACAACTGAATGACATGATGCTGGTTTTCAGCTGGATGAGATCACCGGGTTTTCATTCTAATGGATTTTCTAAAGGAGAATGCCAGGCCTTTCTTCCTCTGAACCTGCTAAACATCAAAACAACACATAACCCTGGCAGACAGGTGGAGGCTGCACATGCAGTGGTTCAGGCATTGTCCCTCGGGTTCGCCAGGCAAGAATTCTACCCCTGAACCACCAAAGTCTCACAAGATAAAGGCTACACTGTTGAAAGTTTAAAATATCAGTTCCATGAATTGAAGAACCTGCAACATTTTAGTCCCCAGCTGACACTATTCCTGAAAACCAAATTCGTGTTGCACTGAAATCTGACCCTTCCATTGTACATAAAATATAGCTCTATTATGGAAGCCAGAGTACTCCCTTTAGGATCAACTGAGGAATAGAGCCGCTTCTGTTCAGCTGTTTCATCTTGTTCACCTTGTTTGATATTCTGACTTTATTTTGAAAATTACTTTCATGAGCTCATAGAACCTTAAACACAAGGAACCAAACATTGCCAAACAGCTCACACACATTGTCATGCTGGTTCTGCTTTTGGCCCAGAAATCACAGACACTAGCGTCCCTTACTTAATATTACCTCAATCTCCTCTGCTCATGCTTACACCAATTTTAACTGATATGAAATATTTCCCAGCTACTGGTCTGTAATAGCCATAATTTTTATTAATCTAAATCTATGTTTAAATGACCATCCCACTCTTTATAAATCATATTTTACTGAGCCTCATCTTTAGAATAATTGCTAAATCTCTTCAAATATATTCTCTAAATTGATAACCTTTCATATCTTTGTCCTGGAAGCAAAGAGTTTTAGGCCCTGTTACCAATTGGAAACCACTCATAAATAAGGTCAGTGAACTCTAAAGCTAGAATAGACATCAAGATGCCATCTATCCCTGCACCTTCACTTTATACATGAAAGAACTAAAGCCCAAGGAAATGGTATTGTCTATAAAAGAGATAATGACTTTCCATACAGAAATTTAGCTTACACACAATTTTTTCAAGAGAACATCTGTGAAATTTTTAACATAAAATCCCTAATCACTGGGGGGGAAAATCAGTCTCTCCTCTTCCTTGTGTTTCATATTCATGTACATTATCTCTCTCCTATTTGAGGGGGAAATATTCTCTGTGGTAGGAGACCTATATTATGCAGCTTCTAGAGCATGACAGTTTTATTTCAAACTCCATTTCAGACACTATATTTCTAAATCTTCTGTCCTATTTCCTCTAAATATGAGAGGAAGCAATGAAAATACTACATGCCACTGAAACAATTTATTGCATTAAATAAATGCATAGAAGTACCTAGGTAAAGAAATGAATTTTAAAAGTTAGCTTTTCTTTGTTTAAATTCCTCTGCGTATGACATCAGCTGGCTATCTATGCTGAAATGTGTACTTCTCTTTGTCCTGCCTTTCAAATCAAACTGTGAGCTCTGTGAGAGGGAAATTGTATTTTATATCTATCAAAATAGCTAATGCAGGCATGGTTATTCAATATTTGTTAATTTTTTATTTATTTAAAATGTATTCTACAATAAAACTTGCTTACTGAAAGTGAGGTGGGCTTGAGGCACCTGCTGATGATCAAGGGTTACACCCTTCACTATGGATTGTAATTCAATGTATAGAAAATCAAATTCGGGGCTGAGCCCCGGTGGCATAAGTGGTTGACTGCGGGACTGCAGCCCACAGGCTTGGCAGTTCAAATCCAGTGGCGGCTCTCAGGAGCAGCTCTGGGTAGCTCCCACAACCATCAAAAGGCAGTGATGCCCACACACACAAAAAAGAAAACCAAACCAAATTCCTTACTAGACCAGTGGGTAGCATCATGGCAAACAGAGAAGAAATTGAAGTTGTCAATGATTCCTCCTTGCTTGGAATCACAATCAATGCTCAGGGAAGCAGCAGTCAGGAGATCAAATGATGAATTCCATTGGGTAAATCTGCTGCAAAAGACCTCATTAAAGTATTGAAAAGTAGGAAAGTTACTTTGGAGACGAAAGCATGCCTGTACCAACACATGTTATTTTCATTGCCTTGTGTGCATGTGAATAAGAAAAAGTGAATAATTGATACATTTGAAATATGGTACTGGTAAAGACTATTAAAAGTACCAACCAAAAGAACAAACCTTCTTGGAAGAAGTAAAACCAGAATGATCCTTACAGGCAAGGGTTTCAACACAGGTCTTTCATATTTTGAATATGCTGTCAGGAGAAGGTGCATAAAAGAGGAATGTCCTAACAAGATAGGTTAGCACAGTGACTGCACTGTTTAATGAGAGGAATAATTGTGATCATGGCCAGAACCAGTAAGTATTTTGTTCTCTGGTACATAGGTCACTATGAGTTGAAACCGACTCAATGGGACTTAACAACAACATAATAAAGCATTGTAAGGAGCTCCAAGGAACTGTCAGGTGTATAAGCGTTGGATTGCTAAGCAGAAGGTCATCAGTGCAAACCCACCAGCCCTTCTGAGGGAAGAAGGTGAGGCTAGCTGCCCCATCATGATTTACAGTCTCTGAAACCCTAGATAGGGAAGCTGTGCGTCAGAATTAACTCAATAGCCGTGGTTGGGATATTAGTTGGTAAGATTACCGCACGTGTCAAGCTGCTTGCTTTCTTTGGGATCTGTTTCCTAACACCAACAGCTTCTTTTATATAATTATAATAAATCTTCTACCTAAGCTGACATTCTGCTACAAAACAGAATATTACCCATTTTTCTTATAGGTAGGATTGTTGTGAACATACTGCCTCCTTGTTCTGGCGAGTGGGAATTTAAGCGGCCAGAAACAGCCACTGCTGTGCCCAATGGAAAAGGGAGGTCCTTCTGACCTTAAACATGGTACTCACTACAAAGTTAACCTGCCCACCTCTAAACAATGCTCAGATTGACTGGGAAGAAAGGAGATATTCAGAAGAGAGTTGATTTTTTTGTAGCAATGAGCCTCGCCGTGTGTGTGTAAATATGTGAAGAATTACAAGGTATTTCTAAAGCGTACTAACAACAGACAAGAAAAGAATAAGAACCTATAAGAAAAAATGATAATAGATACCACCTAGGAAAGAAGTACAAGATGTGACCCTACTGCCCCCAACTATCTCCCAACATGTCCTTGCTTTCCAACCTATATGGTAACCGTAGAACCTCAGGAAGAGCCTGGAGATAAAGTGAACTAACTACATACTTAGCCATGAACCAGAAGATCAGTGGTTTGAACCCCCACCAGAAGAAAGATGAGGCTGTCTATTCTCAGATCAGAAATCTCCTGAGGCAGCTATAACTTGAGGAGTCTCACTGCAAGGTGAGCAGTTAGAATCACCAGACTCCAGAAGAGAAAGTTAAGACTTCCTACTCTCTCTCTTTTTTTTTTTTTTTTATTTTAGGCATCACTGCCCTGGTGGTGGGAGTAGGAGGCTCAGCCTTTGCTCCTGTGAGCGGGAATTGAACCTCCGTCCCAGTGGGTCGCAGTCCCGCCCACAACCACTACGCCACCGGGGCTCAGCCCAACTTTCTACTCTCTTAAAGAGTTGCAGTCTTACAAAAAAAAGAGGTGGAGTTCTACTCTGGCCTGTACGGTTTCTATTAGTCGCAATCACTTTTATGGTGGTGAGTTTTATTTTCATTTTGTTCTTTGAATTTAAACCCCATTATCTCAATTTATTGGCAACAAACAGAAGTGGTCTGTTCAGCATCCTGTTAAGTGCACTTATATATTAAACATTTTGAGCACTTTCTCTGGACGGGACCCGCTTGCACTTGCTAGAGGAGACCCTATTCCTTAACTGTAATTATAAGGAATATATAATCTGTAACTTCATCAGTATGTTTATATCAATCCTATAATTATTTCCCCTTGAAACATAAGTCACTTAAGAAAACCTTTGAGCATCATATATGTAATTTGTCTTCAAGGAGCACAGTACTTTTAGTGTGTTGAAACCTGCATTATTCATTTATTTATTTTTGTGGCATCACTGCCCTGGTAAGAGTAGGAAACCCAGCCTTGCGCCCAGAGAGCTGCTGCTGGATTTGAACCATCAACCCTGTGGGCGGCAGTCCCGCACACAACCACTACATCACCCAGGCTCAGCAAAACCTGCAATATTTAATATGTCCTTAGCCTCTTGAGAGGAGCCCTAGTGATGTAGTAGATTGCATGTTAGACTATTAACCACAAGGTTAGCAGTTTGAGCCCATCAGAAGCTCAATGGGAGAAAAATGAAGTTTCAGCTGCTGTCAAGATTCACAGCCTCTGAAACTCTCAGGGCGAAGTTCAGCATTGTCCTATGAGGTCTCTGTGAGACAGGACTATTTGATCCCAATGAATTTAACTTTGGTTTAGTCTCTGGTGGCATGGGGGTAAACAAGTGACCACTAAACCAAAGATTGTTGGTTCAGACATTTCAGTGACTATGCTTGAGAACCATGTGGTGTGGCTGCCGACCTCCATGAAGATTTACATTCATGGAAACCCGATGGGGTAGTTCTACTTGGTGCTACATGATTACTGAGTTGGAATCTGGCAATGGGCCTGGTGGGCTTTTTAATCCCTTGAAAGATCTTCTCTACCTCATTAACATGCCTCAAAGCTAACTGCCAGTCGCTTCTCAATGAGCTCCTGGCTGCCCACTGGTGGCAGTTGTGGGATTCGCACAAGAAGCAGAGCCAGAATCCCAAGTGAGCCCTGTGAGCATCCCTCTGCCAGTGGAGGTTAGTGCTGCCATCTGTGAGACATTCCTATTAGCGAGGCCGCTTTCTGGCTTCTTGGTTAAGCAGTGCAAGGTGTGGTGTGGGCTTTCTCTCAAATAGTGGAAAGGAAAAAAAAAACTAACTGCCAGTGAGTTAATTCTGATTTATGGCAACCCAGTGAAGAGAATTTATAGCAACCCAATGGGAAAAACAACTGTGAGTTTCCAAGATTATAAATCTTTATGAGAGTACAAAGCTTCATCTTTCTCTCCAAGAGCAGCTGGCAGTTTCAAACTGGTGACCTTGCAGTGCACAGCCCAATGTGTAACCCACTAAGCCTCCAGGGCTCCATTGACATGTCTAGTTTTGCTTGATGTGCCTTCTGGTTCATGTTTCTGCTTTCCCTGAAGAGTCTTCTCTGTAGTATTCCAAATGGTTGTCATTATTCAGCGAGATGTACGTCTTTTTTCAAAGATATTTATGTTCAAAAGCTAGACAGTCTCTCTAGAAAATGTACAGAATGTGTGCCATCTTCTTTGCTGCCATACCATAACTATTCTTAAATCATTGAGATTTCTAATAAATGTAAATTTGCTATATTGGTGAAAAGTTTAAAACCTGACTCAAAGAATGCGTTTTCTAGGCTTTCTGCAGTCATCCTGACATCAAAAGTTTCAAGGAACTATCAAATGTGCCTCTATCTTTGAAAATGGCACTTGCTGGCCTCATTTATACACAGATACTGTGGGTATAGATATAGATTTTGGAGTTTTTAATTTCCAAAATACTCCTTAATTTCCTGAGTTTTATATTAAAATAATTCTTACCCATGCACACCTACACATAATAGCATAATATATGAAAACCACTTCTTTTCATAAGGAAGAATGTTATTTTGTTTTTAACTTTCCAGTACACGTTGTTAAACATAATCACAACAGACAGTTTCTGAATGCAGAATCATAATGCATTAGTTTAAAGGAAACAAAATTGTTAATAGGGAAAATTCAGTCATTTAGGAAATAATCACCTAAATAATTTTCACTACACAACGTAAAATCAGGAAAACATGTCTTCATTACTTAGTGTGACCATGAAGTTATTTATATTTTGATTAGAAAGTTTGTGGGAAAATATTATTTTATGCAACGAATAGGACATTTTCTCTGGATTTGTCATATATTTTATAAAGAGAGGTGTATAAAACCACAGGTTTTCCCCCAATATGTCTTCATATAAATTAATCCTTACTAATGAAGCAAGCCAGTGACTGCAAGCATTTTTATTTGTTTCTCTTTGTTACCTATTTTGTCTGCTTCTTGTATGTCTTCTTTCTAACCATGAATATGTGAAATCCATCCCCACCTCCTTCTTAAGGACACATTTGATAACTTACTTATGGGGAGTATGGTTATGAGTTACCATTTGTAAGACTTTTTATATTGTATTTCATATTTTTGGCTCACAGTCAAATTCAAAATCACTATACCCTCCAATTTTTATAGTTTTTAAATTAGTTTATGCTTAATTAAGAAAACATGGGACATTATTTTAAAAACACTAAAGGGTAAAGGCCAATTAATTATAGTAATTCATTAATAATCATTTTCATAATTTCTATTTCAGTGATAATGATCACCAAAATAGTACCATACTGAATTTATAACTTTACAGGGGGAGTTCCCCCTAAAGTTACATTTTAAACATTTTATCTACTGAGAATCCTTACTAAACCAGTAGGATTCAATTACTGATATTATAATTACTTAGTTTTTGTTGCAAGTCTCATAAATCAAGGAACTAGGCAGAGAAGTTAAATATCTTTCCCAAAAATATATATAGAAAAGTTGGTAATATGTTGGATATGTAGGAGAAACAAGGAAAAAAGAAGAATCCAGGATAATTTCCAGTGTATTGAGTAATAAAGTTGATAATATTACCAGGATTTGTGTCAGAAAACATATGAATATTCTGACTTTAAACTATGTATTTTATTATTTGTTTTTTGGGGGGAGTATCACTGCCCTCTGATGGGAGTGGGAAACCCAGCTTTGTTCCTGGAGAGCTGCTGCTGGATTTGAACCTCCAACCCAGTGGGCTGCAGTCCCACACTCAACCGCTATGTCACTGGGGCTAAGCCTAAACTATGTATTTTAATAGCTAAAATGTCTTTATAATTGTTTAGGATCTTTGGTTCTTGGTCGCCTAAAAGCATGTATTTATAGGCATATTCCCATTTTAAATTTGCCATTTCAGTCTTACATATCAATGTAAAGTCATTTTCCAGTAGCAATGGACAGAGCAAAATGCCTGCTTTTTTGGTGAGATTTAGAGTTTTTATTATTCTAGTGGATTTGTACATCTAGATAGCTATTTCAGTGGGTCCACACTACCTCAAAAAAATTTTTTTAGTAGCACTGCTAAATAAATTCTGATTCTAATTTGGCAATGAAATATGACCCTTTTATTTTTTACTACTTTAGCCAAACCTCATGCATTCAATTCCATATATGGCCTACTGTTCAGATCTGATAATCTTTCATAATACTAATAAAATTGATCTTGTTCTTATCACGATCCTGGAAAGCAAAGGGTATTGCAGATAACAGTAATAAGCCATTAGTTCCTTAGCTCTTGTCCTCAGTTCCAAAGATTATTGTTGTCAGAAATGAAAGGAGATGCAGGGGAACAAGAAGAACACAGATGAATTTGTAAGATAGCAAAGGGCTATTCTCACTCAGGCATGTAGCAAAAACTAAGCTGTGTCCTTCCTTTTTATTCATACTCAAATTTGGGAATGCAGGACTGGTTGCATTTACTCAGAATTTTTTTTAATTTGATAAGTAATATTCTTGGAACAACATTATCTAAAAACCCAGGTTCTGTAAAAATTTAATCTACAAAGCAAAGAACAGAGACCAAACAAACTCAAGAAGGACAATATTTATCAAGGACATTTCCTTGATATCAAAACACCTCTGTGCAGATTATTCTGACCTTGAATGTGTCTCCTTGAAGTTTTGATTTGTATCCAAGTTCTAGCCACACTTCAACTATAATTACAAACAAGAAGCCCTCTGATTCAAATTTTTAGAAGCACATTATTTGATTTAGTCATAAATATAAAGATCAAAAACCACCTTGAAGCCTTTCCTGCATAGCACCAATTCACCTTGCACGTCACTAAAGAATCAGAAGTTCCTGAAGATGTCACGTGGTCGATATAATTCAACTCATTGGTGACACCAACAGAGACAACAGGAAACAAGTCCAGGCCCTTGCACAGAGCCACAGCTCTCGATGACTTTAAGTCAATGACTCTGGGCCACACATATTCCCCATTGTCTGCTCAATGCAATACCACAATCTTCGTGGGGTCTACTCTTCTATAATCTTGAGTAGAATTTGCTGCCTCTCCCAAATTCAAAGGGATGTTTGCCTTTGCCACGTGGTACATGACCGCTCCCTTGTGTGGAGAGGTGATGCCGGTAATTTGACCAAGACCAAATTTCAACAGGTGGTTCCACAGAGGAAGGACTGCCCTGTTCCAGGTTTGATTCACACTTTATACTCGGCAGAGTTCACAATGTAGTCCACAGCTGTGATATGCAACCAGAACTTCTATGCCATAGTGAATTTTTCGAGGAAGGTCCCCAAAGACACCAGCTTTTCTCCAGAAATGTTGGCGGCCAGCTTCAAAATGTTCTTGCTCATGTAGTACACTCTAGCGTTGTGTAGTCAGAAACAGTAGGTACTGGTGGGTCTGTCCATAACAGCTGAAGTATTTTTCGAGTTTCTCTAACATCACAGGTCTCATCTTCTGTTAAAGGCCACATTTTCCCGCTAGGCAAGAACACAGAATCCAAGTGCCTTGCACACAAGAAACAGAAGTGGACCACCTACGGCCCCACACCCTAAAGACTGGCTTCTAGAATATGAACTTTTAAAGGGAGTTTTCCAGACATTTAATTTTTTATTTTTCTTTTGACATCCTTAGTTTAAGAATATATTGTATATCCAGACCTTTGGACATACATAATAAATTCATTGGCATTTCCAGCTTGCCTACATAGTTTTATCTTCTTGTGTATTGGTCATAAAAATGTTCTGAGAAATTAAAAACCTAATCACAAGAAGGATGCCAATGTCTGCGACACTAAATAAGCTCGAGGTTGCTCAGAAAAAGTTTCATTCTTACATTTTAAATAAAAACCATAGAATGAATAGTAAAATAGCTTTTTAACTTTCCAATAAAAATCTAGATTCAATAGTTTTAATATCGCATATAGTTCCTTCATGAAGCCAAGTAATATAATTATTCCTAAATTCAATGTACTATTTGCAGAAGAAATTGCATGCACCATATTAAAGTTCATTACTAAAACACACTCAGAATGTTTGGCTTTTATCAATGATTCTTCTCCTTCCTTTCTCATATTCCATGTGGAAATACATTGTCCACTGAGCAGCTCTTCATGTCTGATACATTTGGGTGGAACCAATGCCAAGATGAATTCTTTCTTTAAATCATCCAGTTCTTCATAGAGAATCATTATTGCCAGGTGCCATCAAGTCAACAACAAAAGAAAGTACTGCCTCGATCAGCATCATCCTCATAATTGCTCCTTAGTTTGAGTCTGGTTGCAGTCACTGTGACTATCCATCTTCTCAGAGACCTCCCTCTTTTGCGCTGCCCCTCCATTTTTCTCAGCATTATGTCCCTTCCAAGGACTCCTATCTCTTGACAACATGTCTAAAGTATTTAAGATGCTATCTTGTTATCCTTGCCCCTAAGGAGCTGTACATCCCCCAAGACAGAACTGCTTGTTCTTTGGCAGTCCGTGTTACTTTCAGTATTCTTCACCAAAGCCCTAGTTCAAATACATCCTTTTTTCTTCAGTTTTCCTTACACAGTGTCCAGCTTTCAGTGCACATGAGGTGTGGTGTAGCACGTTGACCTAATGGGGTGCATCATTTGATCTCTTTAAAGTAATGGATCTCTTCTAAGTGTTCATATCAAGAATGCTTTAGTTAATTCCTCTGTTTTACCAGCCAGCACACTTTTTTCATATACATTCTCAGTTTGAAATGTCACATTTTTTTATTTGGCATTCAATAACTAAAAATAGAACTAGGATAATCAAACCTTATTTCTTTTTTCTTGGGAAATACATGACTATATGAAGCTGCAATAAATACCTACAGAAGTTAAAATATAATGAAAAGTGAAATGAAAGCATTGATTATGTTGCTTGGTGGTTTAAAAGCTCCTTAAATCTTTCTGAAGCACTTTTAATTTCACATGTCTAAGTACCTTGAATTCTAATATTAAAAAATGATACCTATAATGCCCATTTTTTATTATGAGCCATAACTCAGAAAGCTTAGCATTTTCCATTTCTGCATAAAAGCTAATGATGTGAGAAGAACACGTGTTCTAGCACAGAAAATGTAGGGCAAGTCAGAGGAGCCCAAGGGAAGGGATGAGTGAGGATATCAAACTACACTTAAATTTTTTTCAGAAATGTCATTGATAAGTGGTTATCAAAGCTTTTTTTTTCCTCCTCCTTCCTAGAAATTATAAATTTAAAGTCCAAAATGGAATTGAGAAAAATTGGAAAAATAAATGAGATAAAAATTCTATCTAATTTTGACAACGTGTTAAGCATACAAATAATGTTTTTCAGTTAAAATCTCACTGTTTTAATTGAGTAGATACTGAAAGTTCTTAAATTTCCAAATTACGTCAAATAATTTTCTCTATGTAAGTGATGTCAAGCTTTATAAATGTATGTTAAATTAAATTACATTGTACATTGTGTTTTTAAGGCATGATGGGAAGGAATCTTTCTAATAACTAACATGGAAGATAATTATAAATAGCTGTGAGTCAGAATGGAACATTCACACATAGGCCGATGTGTTTGTTGATAGTCTTGCATCTGATGTTACCTTTCACAATGAAGATGTAGCAGCCATTAGGTTGACTCTCCCAGTAAGCGCCATCACGTTGCTCTTTATTCTCTGAGAATTGAGTGTTCTCTTTTCGTCCTCTCAGGAATGCACATCATATTGAAACTAACACAGAGCCCACTCACTGACTTGCAGTTGATCCCAACTCACAGGGATTCAGTAGGACAGAAGCAAACCGTCCCGAAAGCTTTTCAAGGCAACTGCGCTTGAACCACCTGGCATTTCAGTTAGCAGCCTCGTGCTTTAACCACGGCACCACCATGGCTCTTCTATCTAAATTATGTTATAAAAGTTCAAATGGAATGAGGATGACAACAAGTGTACAAATGTGCTCTGCATGGATGGATGTACAATGGACGGATGTATGGCTTGTGATGAGAGTTGTATGAAACCCTAATTAAATGATGAATTAAAAAAAGACAGGAAAAAATTTTCAAAGTCTACATATTGGATTATAATACAATTTCTCAAACTCACAACAATACTTGGAGAATAATGAAATGTGACCAAAGCAACTGTTTTTAAAGATAGAGGGCTTTTAAAGAATAAAGATAAAGAAACCTGCCTCACTTCTTCCTAGCTGGAAGTCAGTAGTGTGTCAAGAAATGAAAGCAATACTTATGTGTCACTCCTAGAGAAATAGACCTCATTCATACAGAAAACAGTTGACTCTTCAAATGAGATATTACTGTTTCCCTGTTTCTCCCATTTGTTTTTTCTCTCCTTTTGATTGTAAATTAGTGGTAGTTTACATATCAAATCATTTCCCACATACCATATCGATTGTTATCAACAGCCTAAAGATATTCTAGACTGACTCTAGTTTGACTCTCTTCAATAATCTCAATATTTGTCTTGTTTGTTTTTTTGTTTTAGTCACGGGAATCTATTTCATTAAATGACCTAAAATCGGAAGTATCACCCCGGATTTCAGCAGAGGACTTGATTGACTTGTGTGAGCTGACAGGGACAGGTCATTTCAAAACACCCCCCAAGAAAACGAAGTCCAGTAAACCAAAGCTCCTGGTGGTTGACATCCGGAATAATGAAGAGTATCCTTTACAGATGCTGGTTTCAAGGGAAGTTCTACCTGATTTATACTTTTTCCTTTCCATTTAAAGTACGTGTGACAGAAAACAATAAGCATTGCTAGGATTCCTGTGAATTAAAATAGCTAAATAGCTAAACTCTCACACTGGATGCCAGAATAGATTTGTATGAGGTTTCATAAGATAAACATTACATACCAGAGACCATAAAATGTTTTCCAGACAACCCCCAGGACACTGGGGTGTTATCTTGCTATTTGTGTTTCATTGGTGTCTATTATTGTTATTAATCATTGAGGGCATTTGAATTGTTCCTGCTACAGAAACAAATTTGGCAAAGATGTAGAGTGGGTACACTTCTAATCTGCCTCGTAGCCAGATCTCAGTAATGAGCTTGTATTTGCTATACTTTTAAAGATGTTTGCTTAAGCAGATGATATTAAGATAATAAGGCATTTTTCACTAAGATTTTTACTGTTGAACTTACTATACTTCTATTGATTTTGTTTGATATTTAATTATGCGTAGTTAGAAAATAGTAAGTTCAACTTTTCTCCTGTGTTTTAATTATTTGTCAGGTTCATGTAAAGCATGCTTTCATTCTCTCTATTCTAGAATGTTGCTGAGTGGTTTTCAAACTTTTTTAACAGAGTAACCCCGTTTTTAAATTTAGTTTTCATTAGCCAGTGAAATAAGTGAAGAAATAAGTGAAAGAATAAAGAAAAAATAAGTGAAGAAATGTTTTATAATTGCTTTTTTAAGTTTACATTTATATAGGACTACTGATGCTGCTGTTACTGTTGCTAGTTGCTAGTCATGACAATCCTCTGCATTGAAGAATAAAGAACTGCCTAGTCCCATGTTATCCGCATCATTGGTTGCAAATAGGATGCTGGTAATCCGCATGTGTCAGTTTGTCAAACTGGTGGCTTGTGTGTTGCTATGATTGCTGGGATCACTGCTATTTCGAGTGCCAACAGGGTCATCAGAATGAACAGATTTCAGTAGAACTTCAAGATTAAAAATAGATTACAAAGATGCAATAAGTGCCCATGTCAGAAGAATTAGCCCCTGAAAAATGTATGGATAGCATTGAAACATTGTCAGTCACTGAAAACCTCATAAACAAGCATTACCAGGGACAAGCTCCAGAAGACAAGCTCCTCACGTCAGAAAACAATCAATCTATGACTTAGGAAGAACTGTTTTCTCAAAGTAAAGTTGGCCCTAATGACGTGGATACAATAAAAGCTGGGGGAGTAAAGCCTTCCAGACCTTCATTTGCTGATAGGTGAATGGTTTTCAAACATTCAAAGTGAAAAGAAACATCTGCATATCAATTAATAAACAGAAGTTAGAATGTATAAAGTATGAATCTAGGAAAAATGGAAGTCATCAAAAATGAAATGGAATATACAAAGATCAATATCCTACATGTTAGTAAGCTTAAATGGACTGGCATTGGCCATTTTGAATCAGAAAATCATATGGGTCACTAGGCTAGAAGTGACGCAATGAAGAGGAATCATGTCACATTCATCATTGCAAAGGACATTTCAAGATCTGTCTTGAAGTACAACATTGTCTGTGATAGAAGTACATCATTGCACCTTCAAGAAAATCCAGTCAACCTACTCCCACCACCCGGGCAGTGATGCCCTAAAAAAAAAAAAAAAAAAAAGAAAATCCAATCAAAATTATTAGTCAAATTTATGGACCAACTTCTAAAGCAAGTGATAAAGAAACTGAAGAATTCTACCAAAGTCTTCAGTCAAAAATAGATCAAGCACGGCACCCAAAGGAAGTGATAATTATTGGCAATTGGAATGCAAAAGTTGAAAATAGGGAGGACAATAATTGGAAAATATTGTGTGGGTGATAGAAAAAGAGCTAGAGATCACCTAATAGAATTTTATAAGACTAGTGACTTATTAAGCAAATACATTTTTCCAACAACACAAACTGTGACTAGTCACATGGACTTCTCTAGAATACACAGTAATCAAATTGTCTGCATCTGTGGGAAAGCACAATGGAGAAACTCAGTATCAGTAGCTAAAAGCAGGTCAAGAACTGACTGTGAAACAGACCAACAATTGCTCATACTTAAAGTCAGTTTACAGTTGAAGAAAATTAAAGCAAGTCCACGAGTGCCAATATACAATCTTAATTGAGTCTGCCCCACTTGAATTTGGATAAGATCTCAAATACATTGAACACTAATGACAGAAGACCTAGTGATCTGTGGGAGCACATCAAAAACATCACTCATGAAGAAAGCAAAAAGCCATTTAAAGGAAAGAAAGTATCAAAGAGAATTTACAAAAGACTCTGAAACTTACTCTTAATTTAAGAGTAAAATGGCAAATGAAACAAATGATCATTTCAAAAGAAAGAAAAAGAAAAGTTCAAGGGGCATACTGAAAAGACAAAGTAAAACAGTGAAAATGGGCAAAGATGTAGAGTTAGAAAATTAAAGGATGCACTCAGCATATCTTACACTGAAAAAGTTAAGAAAAATGCAAGCCTAGAGTGTGCTATTGAAGGATTTTATGGGCAAAATTTTACTTGCATATGATATCATTGATTTCACACGCAAGTAAAGTGTTTTTTTTTTTGGGGGGGGGGGCATCACTGCCCACTGGTGGGAGTGGGAGGCCCAGCCTTGCCTCATGGAGAGCTGCTGCTGGATTTGAACCACCGAGCCAGTGGGCCACAGTCCTGCACTCAACCACTATGCCACCAGGGCTCAACCAACCACAAGTAAAGTTTTACTGAAGATCATCCAACAATGGTTGCAGCAGTGCTTTGACCGGGATCTTCCAGAGGTACATGCTGGGCTCAGAAGACATTGAACATGGGACATCATTGCTGATGTCAGATGGATCTTAGCTCACAGAAAAGAATATTAGATATTTTCTTGGGTTTTATTCACTATGCAAAGACACTTGATTGTCTGGATCATTAAAAACTAGAGATAACCTGGGAATTCCAGGACACTTAATTGGGTAATAAGAAACCTCTACATGGATCAAGAGGCAATTGTGTGAACAGTACAAAAGCATACTGTATAGTTCAAAATCAGGAAAGGTGTGTGTCAGGGTTGCATCCTTTGTATACTCAGCAAAAAAATCAAAAAGCTGCATTATATTTTTTAAAATGAGGCACCAGGATTGGAGAAAGGCTTATTTAAAGCCTGAAATATACAGGTGTCATAACTATAGTGGCTGAAGATGAAGACATCTGAAAATCAAAAATTGTAGTTTTCAGTATGTATTACAACTCACTGTGGAAACAAGCAATATCCTCACCAATAGACCAATGGGGAACATCATGTCAAATAGAGAAAAATTTAAAGTTGCCAAGGACTTAATTTCTCTTGTATCTACAATCAATGTTCACGAAAGAAGCAGTCGAGAGATTAAATGATGCATTACACTGGGTAAATCTAATGTACAAGTCCTATATAAAGTGTTAAAAAGCAATTCGTTAAAAAAAGTGTTAAAAAAAATTCGTCTTTGGAGACGAATGTGTGTCCACTCCAAGCCATGGTGTAATTTGAATTTCCTCGTATGCTTGTGAAAATTGGACATTGAATAAAGACAGCTAAAGAAAATTTAGTGCATTTGAACAGTGATGCTAGTAAAAAATATTGAAAGTACAATGGACTGCCAAAAGAACTAGCAGGTCTGCCTTGGAAGAAAGGAGTAAGGCCAGAATGCTCCCTAATGTCAAGGATGGCTAGATTCATCTCTTGTATTTTAGACAAGTTGTTAGGTCCCTGGAAAAGGACATCATGCTTGATAAAGTAGCAGGACAGGGAAAAATAGACTTTTGATGATATGGATGGGCACAGTGGCTACATCAGTGGACTGAAATAGAGGAGCAATTTGTGAGGCTGATATCGAACCAGGCATGGTTTCATTGTATTGTACATAGTGCCAATTAGTCAGAATCCACTTGATGGTAATTAACAACAGCAATGATTACCCAGAGGACATGCCACTTTAAGCCTCAAAGTGAAGGCACTCAGCCACAACTCTTTGGATCAGCATGGCCAGCTCCCCCAGTTAAGTGCCACTACACTCCCTAAGGCATCCTCCTGACTAAAACCACTCAGCTTTACTTGCTCTGTAGGCTAGAAGCCCACCATTCTGCCTCACACACTGGCTGCTAGTTCTAATGAAATGACTGCTCCTCTGTGACTCACTCCTTTGGTAACATAAGTGTCTCCTGGATCTCGGAGGGTGTGTGCTCAGAGATTCTTGGCTCTTCCCTCATGCTTCTGAGAGGGCTGATTTTATACCCAATAGGATGGCAATCAGATCAATCCTATCAGCAAGCGTGTGGTTGAGTCATAATCCAGTCAGTACCAACCCCACCTTCTTACCCAGACCCTTCAAGTGAACCAAGGTCATTGGGGAGGAGTAACAAAGACTATGGCTAGAAGAGCTAGATTGTGTAATTCATGATATCACAACTCCCCAAAGTAGCAATAGTTCCAGTTGAAAGGCCAGATATACCTGCCATAGAAATGTCACTGATATGTTTCAAAAGTTTAAAATGTTTGTTATTTTTATCATTTTATTTTATACTTTTGCTTGAGTTCATAGTCATTCACAGAACTATGATAGATGCTGAATTTTGTAACCTAACCTATTTTGACTTTAAAGATTATTTTTAATAAAAAAGGCAAAAAGTTTATGTACACACCAACCCTCTGGCATTCACTTTCACATAAAATAGCTAATTATTTGAAATTTTTTAAAGGCACAATGAGAGTGACACTGAAATGTTTTCAAATCTTCTACATCAAAAACCAGACCTCTTACCATCCAGACAATTCCAGGTCACAGCTAACCATTGTCACAGAGCAGAACTTAGCCCCAGTATCTCCAAAGCTTTAGTTCTTATAGAAGTCAACTGCTGGATCTTTCTCCCACAGAGCAGCTGGTGGGTTTAAACAGCCAACCTTTTGGTCAGCAACTGAGTACTTTAACCACTCACCACCCTGGCTCCCTTTCAAATTGCATAATCTACTCTCTTCAAAATTGTTCCCTGATGAGTAAGCCACTTGATGTAGGAATGACTTGCTTTCATCCTGCATGGCAAAAGTAGCAGTTTAAGCATGGCTGTTTTACTAGCTCTGTTAGTCCGGGTATACTAGAGAAACAAATTCATAGAAACTCAACTGTGTATAAGAGTTCTGTATAAAGGGTAATTGTACATTAAGAAAGCATCCCAACCTAGTCCAGTTCATGCCCATAAGTCCCATTTTAACCTATGTGTCCAATACCAATCTATAAAGCCCTCTTCAGACTCATGAAGCACATGCAATGACAATAAATACAGAACGATCACAGTCCAGTGGGTAGAAAGTCTGGATCCAGTGGCATTGTAAGCATCTCCGTGCTGGCAGGGGCAGAACTGGCTTCTCCAGTTCCCAAAACTACATCACGGTAGGTCCATGTGGCTTCTCCTTAGGGATGTACTGCAAGAAGTGAGCCTTGTCAATTGAGACTCTGCAAGGAAAGGAAGTAGAGAGAGAGTGTCTTCTGCCGCTGGGGAGGAGATACCAGAGGTTTTTTTTTCCCATAATCTTCAGGGAAAGGCTGTTCCCACAGAGGCCTCTTTGACTGTGACCAGATTGACAGGCTACACTACCCCTTCACTCTTAATCCTCTCAGGTCCCAAATTGACACCAGATTATGCAACTCCCACTAGCAAAATTATAGGCTAGAGGGGGAGGGGGAGGGAAAGTCAACATTTTATTCTTACCACTTTGACTATAAACAAATAAAGAAAGAACAATTGAAGTCAACTATCGTTATGATTATAATTCAATGTGAAGAAAATAATTCCTCACAAAGAGACCAGGAAGCAACATCACGATAATCAGGGAAAGAGTTTGATATTGTCAAGGATTTCATTTTACTTGGTTCTACAACCAACAGTCATGGAAGCAGCAGGCAAGAAATAAGGTGATTTATTGTGTCGGGAAATCTGCTGCATAAGACTTCTTTCAAGTGTTAAAGAGCCAAGAGGGGATCAGGCATTAACACTGGTTGAGGCTGGTACAGGAATGGGTGCTTGTAGATAGAGTCACTATGAGGACATAGGGTTGCTATGACTTGATGCTGACTTAATAGTACCTAAGAATAACAGCATCTTTTATATTCTTACTAAAAGGCCTAACCTGGTAAATAATTTTTAAACTTTCTTTTAATGCTGCTATAACCAAAAAATTGTTATATTGACTTAAGACCAAGATTTTATTATCCTATTGAAAATGCAAATAGACATAGCAGCAATAATATGAGACGTTTAGAAAGTTCCTAGAAAAGTGGTATGAAAATTAATGAGATGTGCTATTAATTATGGGAGCCTACTCAGACTATACTTCACTGTCTTCTAAAGCAATAGACATAGAATGGCTAGATCCCATGAATTCACTTCTAACAATTACTATCATTGAGCCTGAATTGTAGCGAATGTATGCTCCTGGCCAAATGAGACTAGATACTATTATGGCCTCTTATGTTATCGATGACAAAGTCAAGAAATGTTAAGCAGTTCACCTTGAGCCATATTTTGGACAATGAGTAAAACAGATTTGTAATCCCCTTTCTGAAATCTTGTGGACATTTGGTCTCTACAGGGGCTATTAGACATTAACACTCTAGAGACAAATTGCTATAAATTAATAGCTGAATAAAATATATCAAACCCTCCAAGCCATATGTACACATTTAGCTGTTATGTACTTTTTCGCCCAAACCCAGAAAATCCAGTTGTTATCCTCCATTCCTGGGTGAGTAGGGAACCAAATCCTGAATACCAAATGACTAATCAACCTGAGAAGTCTTTGTATTTCCTAACACACCCACAGAACAAGAAAGAAAGCGATCATACATTTCGGAGATACTTTTGGCTGGGCTGCCATCCTCAGGGTGGGCGTTGGAAACCACCAGCAACTCTGGGCTTTGTACTCCTGCAGACAGTAATAGTCGGGGAAGCTCACAGGGTGGTGGTGGTTATGAGTCAGCATTAACTCAGTGACTGTGAGGGGGTGGTTTTTGTTGTTGTTGTTGTTGTTGCCTTGAGGGAGAAGGCATATTAAAGTTTTCCTTTCCAGTTATAACTTAATGGGTAAGACAATTGGTTATTTTTTTTAATTCCCTAAAATCATTTGCTTGCTAGGGTTTCAACACTTCATTGAACATTTAACAACATTCTCTTACATTTATACATCTTTTCAGAGTAACAACTTATTCTTATGAAGTTAAATCCTTGGATTTAAATTCTAGAATTTGTGTGATTTTCATAATGGCAAAGTAGGTAATGCTGATGCAACAAAATGTGGTTTTATGCAATACAGGAAATAGGAAACTCTCTCACTGTCCCCTTTTCTAAATAGGTATTATTTTTAAATGCTACTCGTAATATTTCCATTCATTTCTAATATTCAGGTATCATTTTTATTCTCTTTTGCTTTTATACGTCATTTAAATGTCACAATTTTAACATGTTTTTACATCTTCCTGTAGGTGACATTTTTATTTTATTTTCTAAATTATGCTTGGCACGACTTAAGATTAGGTTTCACCTCATTGTTTTTTCACTTCTTTAAATAATTGAAATGGTTTCAAATAAAGAGGAAGGAGGGAAGCTTATCCATCAGCACAATAAGTTATTATTTACTGATGACGCTAAGGGGCATCTTTGTAGTCTCCTAGACCCCTTCAATACCTGATTGAAATGCTACTCCTAAAGATCTTTCCATTAGGTATTCATATTTAATATTCCAAACTGATCCATAAATATTCCAGAAGCTCCAATATCACACTTGATTATCAGTTGCTAGAAGGACAGAGAGAGAAAGCACCCCGAGTTGAGGGAACATCCTCAGTCTCCCAGGGAGCAAAAGAGGCATAGATGGACCCACAAAGAAGCTACAAGGACACGAGGTCTCCCTGCATCTATAGTAACAACAGACTCACAGCCCTCTGCAGTAAAGAGCCCAGGAGATGCCTGAGTCTGAACCAGGGACCGGCAAACCACAGCTCCCTATCCACATTTCGGGATGTGCATGTGATTCTCAGTAAAGTCGAAAATGACACTAAAACCACCAGTTTCACTTACAGGCTTCTAGTCAGATCATGGTGATGTCATTGGTTTGTGAAAACACATTTATGGCTCGCAAGTAAACTTTAAATGGCTTTCAGGATTGGCTCTTACATCTTTAAAGTTTGCTAACCCTCAATCTAACCCTGAAGGACCAAGGAGACCAACTAACACATGCAAGCTTTTGTGGAAATCAGATTTCCACTTTGTTTCTAATAAGAAAAAGTCATGAAACTTTCATCGAAGTGGAAATTCGAGTCAGATTTGTCTTCTTCATGCATTGCAGACATTTCATAGCAATGTTCCCAGTGAGTCAGAGGGATTAAGTGTTTCTCTTATCATGGCATACATTTCATCGGTAATGTTAATCGTTTCAAAAGTAAGACACTAGTGAAACTGTTGTTTTCTTTAATATTTCCAAGTATTTAGAGGTTTTCATTTCCTGGAGTTTATATTAAGAGTGGTCTTAGTCATGTAGACGTGATTCCAACTGATATTATCGGTAAAGAGAAATACTTTGAAAAATATTCTTCTAATTTACGTGAAGTCAGGGCTGAATTTTTGCTGTTTTATTTATAACACTCGTTCCATTTGCTTTTTAAATATCAAATATTATAGGAAAAATAACCTCAGGCCTAAATTGTAAACTTTTTAAAAATGGAAAACACATAAAATCAGTTGTTTTTATGATGTTACCATATTATTCATCCTAAGTGATTTCTGGTATTGCCCTTATTTCTATGTCCTGAGTAATTAGTTTCTAAACCCTTCTTCAAACTAATGCAGAGATACTCGTGATCAGAATAAGAAGCCATGGTGGCCCCGGGGGGTCAACACTGAACTACTCAGCAGTTGAAACTCACCAGCTCTTCTCTGGGAGAAAGATGAAGCTATAAAGATTTACATCTTAAAAAATTGTATTGACGGTTTCACTGGACTAGAAATCAATTCAGTGACAGTGTTCATCATCTGCTGATTTAATTTTCTGGTCAGAACAAGAAAAATAATGATAAAGAAGATTATGAAGATCCTGTCATTCCATTCATGTTTTGGTTCACCATCACCATCACCTCCCAAGAAACCTCACTGCCATCAAGTCGATGCCAACTTACAGTAATCTTGTGGTCCAGGGTACAGTTGATTGTGTGAGTTTCCGGGAATAGAGGGCCGTGTCTTTCTGGAGAAAAGCAGCAGAGGGTTTCCAAAGGCTGACCTCTGCCATCGCAGCCCAACACTTAACCTCTGTGCCACTATTGCTCTTAGCTTGGTTCATGCCACCTGAATTAAAATGCCTACCAATCTGAATGAATTTTGTGTAGCATTGTGGTACGTGGTAGTCAAGACTGAGGAAATTCTCCATTTTCTGGATGGGCCTTCGTTACCAGAAGTGCAGTGGCTATTGAAGAATTCCTATTTGCTTGAAGACCCAGTCCCCAGGGTGCCATGCGGACTCACTGGATCACAGATTCGTTCAACCTATGGGAGATTCTGCTCTGACCGACAATAAGGATACAGAGTTAAATTACAGAATTTGCTCACCAGGATCTGAATCAAAATCTAGGGTATGAATCAAAATCATTAGACAGTTAGAATGAAGTGTGAAATGATTTATGTCTAAGGCATACGCACCAAAGAGGGTGGCTACCCACCAAAAATGGTCACCTAAGCCAAATGTCTGAGATGAAATATGAAAGACAAGTAGGTGTTGTCCTAATCGAGAAGAACAGAAAAGGAAGACATTTCCATTAGCACAGAGAAGTATGAGAGGGAAGCACATTCAGGAAATTATCAGAACGCAAGAGTTACTGGTGCAGGAATACACGGAAGTGGTGAGAAATAAGACTAAAATAAGCCAAGGCAACTTCATGGAGAATGATGCATAAAACGTTAAGAAGTTTGAGGTTTACTACAAAAGCATTGGGAGAGCATTAAAGAATTTTTATCAGGTAAGCGACATGCTCAGATTTGTATTTTAGATTATTTTGATGGCGTGTAGAAAGTTGATGGGGGTGATGGTGCAGGCTAGCCTGGAGGGGTAGAATTACCCAGAGATTTGATTTGCATTAGCATTCCTTATTATTTTCCAAACTATCTCTAACTTGCCTTACCATAAACTGTTTCTTACTGGACCATTTGGGTCAATATCTATGCTCAAGAAAACCGAAGGAATCACATTGTGATTACATTTCTTTTTCCTCCCCTTTTCTCAAAATGTGTGCTGTAAGACAGGAATTCTTGGCAAGATCAAGCTTTGATGACTAGTTATGTAATCTGTCTTCTAGCTACAATATAAAGCCTAGGAAGAGATTCAAATATTTCCTAAGATTGTTTAAACCTGTCCATTAGTATGCTTTATACAAGAACCAATTGCTGCCATGAGACAGGTTCCATTAATATGGGAAGGAAAATTTTCAGGGAGGAAACATTTAAGGATAGATAGATAATACCTGAACTCAGAAATATGGTAAAATCCTATATAGGCAGTGATCACTATAGGAACTAGTCCCTGAGGAACCTATCCTGGAGATAACACATGGCTAATAATACCTGAACTAGTTACAACTCTAAGTTCCATGAACTGATATCTGTAGGCCTGTATCCTGTGGAAAGTTTATCACAGGGATGTAAAAATCAGAAGTTGGTTTTAAAAATGTTAATCTGGCAATATTCTGATTAAAATGCATTTCTAAAGTGACTGGGAGAAAGCAGAAAGCTACTACACTAGTCCAGGTTCTAGAGAATTTGCATCAGAAATAGGGGATGATTAATGGAAATAGAAAAGGGAAGGTGAAATTTATCAGAGCAATAATAAATGTTATAGCCAATGAGATATCAAACATGTGATATTACTCTGGATCAGTGGTTCTCAATCTTCCTAATACGACGGCCCTTTAATACAGTTCCACATGTTATGGTGACGACCCCCCCCACCATAAAATTATTTTCGTTATGACTTCATAACTGTAATTTTGCTACTGTTATGAATCGAGCAACTCTTGTGAAAGGGTTGTTCGACCCCCAAAGGGATTATAACCCACAAGTTGAGAATTGCTGCTCTAGATGATTTGAAGTATAGTGATTCCATTTGAAGGGGCAGAAGATTTGTCAAGAAAATGACATCAAAAAATGAATTTTGCTATAGCTCCATATCTTCTGTGTTCCCCCTCAGGGTGAGTATCAAGGAGGGCTAGGAAGTAAGAATGAATATTTAAGTTGGTGCCAGGACTTAGTGTGAGTCCAAAAACCATTCCTTGATATAGTTTTATTTTGTTTTGTTTTGCTTTTCTTTTAATTTATTATTACTTGGAAGTTAATACATACTTCATATGTTATATCATTCCATAGTTTACTCTTGACAATGGAATTGTGCAATTGCTCCCACAGTCAGTTTCCAAACGTTCTTTTTCTTCCAAGATTCCTTAACAGCATCTCACTTTTACCCCATGACCACCACCACCATCCTTCTACCCCTCCCTGCCCCACACCCATCCAGAAACCTTTATTCCACTTGCTGCCCTTTTAAGTTCATGCATTTGGGTTTTATTTACCAAAAAACAGAAAAACATATAGCACAGTTTCAAGAGGGTGACACACAATGACATAATACCTCGGAGATACACCCTAACCCCGACTATCAGATAAAATAGTGTCTGGAGTCTTAAAGGCTTGTCTCCAAACAAGCAGCTATCTAAGGGGTATGTCAATTAAGTCCAATGGCAGAAGCACATCATCATCATCACTGAAGATTGGTAAATTTTATCGTCACAATTGAACCAGGGATTCATATGAGAGCCTAGCTTGTCAGAATGCAGTTTGCAGAAGGTTTTGGGTGTCAATGGGAGGCCAAGATGCATTTGTGAAACTATATAGGAAATAAGCCTCTGGTGAACTCCCTCTATCCACAATTAAGGGATGGGAGGAAAGGGGTTACTAGATAGAGGGCATTGCATTGAAAATATGAGTATCAAAGATCAGAGCCATAAATCTGACTTGAACTGTTAAAACTTTGTCAGTTGATCCCCTCTATGGATGCACCTGGACCTGATCTGGTTTGCAACATTTTCTGTGCTTCTGTTTTGTTGTATTTATGTTCGTTCCTAGTAGGGTGTATCTCAGAGGTGTTAAGTCATTGGAGGTCACTCTCTTGAAGTTGTGTTATATGCTGTGTTGTTTTCCAGTTTATGAAACTCAGGATTAATGAACCTATAGGGACAAATAGAATAAGGAGTTTGGGGGAGAGGGTACAATGGAGGGGGTGACAATGGGGGACACTGTCAAGGAGTCCAGGAAACGAAAGAATTTTGGAAATTGATTGTGATAAAAGTTGTACATTTTGCTTGATGTGATTGCACTGTGGAATGATATATGTATTAACCCCCAATTAATAATAAATTTTTAAAGTACTGTATTTTATCACTTAATGCTATTTACTTGCATTATCTACGAGGACTCTAGGCTTAATATCATATTTCCATTTGGTTATTTACGTGCTAAAGGTATAACCTTTCAGTTCAGCTCAAAGATATATAATACCAGTTATAATTAATTAGCATAGCAAAGAGCCACGTAAAAGTATGTATATCTTGATAAGCAGTCTGCTGCAATCTTGGTTTGCTTTGTCTGCAGATATGTGACTTGATCAAATGTAGTGGCCAACAAAGAGTGTACTCTTTTAGGACTTATAAAATATGAGGTTATTTTTATGTTGAATTTTGACATAAATCTGTTCTTATAAAGTCAAGAATCTTTTTTTGGGATATGGTTCTTTATCTGAGGACCTGTCTCATTTGTACAACTGCCTATTTTGTTCTTTTTAAAATCTGTTGGAGAAAAGTAAGCTATACCTACTAGAAGTTTTGTTATATGGTCTACTTAGGAATAAAGAACGTTTTCTTACCCAAGGAAGCTGATTGCCCAGTCCTTTTAACCTTGTGAAGGTTAAAAAGACCTTCAAATCCTTTTTCTAAAGGATTTTTAAATTGGACCATCAGATTTTGATTGATGTGTGAAACTATTTTGCCATTAGCACTCCTTTGGTTGCTTTTTGTTAATGTCAAAAATGCCTTATGGAATATTAAGCCAGGGAGGGTTAGAGTTTCTTGCAAGGCTGGATAAGACATAGCAGAAATCACCAGGTACCAAAGAAAAATCATATGTTTTGTAGACAGTATCACAAAGGACAGAGTATGTTACAGCTCTAACCAAATACATTGCCAAGTGACTGCAGTCATAACTACATACTTTTATGCTTTTATAACTGTTAACTATTGCAAAGTAGAGATTTCATTGTAATTACTGCCTCTTTCTTTAATTGTAGGTATTACCTTTAAATTTCTTCAGGTATATCATTGAAGAACCTAATACTGAGAGCATCTTATAAGCATTAGAAAATTTTAAAGCAGTGCTTATGAGTGTCATTGTCATTTTTGCCAATAGCAAAGTGATGGTTTTGGTGGCCATTGTTAGAATTACACTATCGAGATGCATATATTATTGGGGGACAGTGACAAAATAAATACGTTAGCCCCAGTTGCCTAAGTAGTCTATAAACAAGGTATTCTTAAGCTGTATTTTTCCACCTTCTAGTTTTCAGGATGGCACTAAGTAGAATTCAAGTTTTCGTGGGAGCTGAACTGAGAACACAGTATCAGCAGATTAGCACCATATTTCGTATTTGAACCTTTTTTAAGTGAAGCTAATGTTTTCTCCGTAACTGTGGCTGTGCTGACAAGGCATGCTCTTTGTCCTCTCTGAAGATCAATGCAGCGACCGAGGTGTTTAGTTTGATTCTGAATTCAGAGGATAAAGAAAGCAAGGAAGGAGCAGTCACACTGCTCACCACTGCCGCTGCATACAGAGCCCCCACCCGCCTGTCCTCCGGGCCAGCAGCAGGAGATAAAACTAAAGTCTGCGGAGCATGAGAAAAGTGCCCCGCATGGCGCATGCTTTCATTGCGCTCTGACAGATCTGGCCAGGGTTGATCACGGCTGCCTTTGGTCGCTCAGCCTCCCTCGATGTCAGAAAACGTCTACGATTTCATTCTTCAATTACCCTTCTATCCTCGTAATCCAAAATATACTGAAACCCATCCTTTGTCCATTTTAAAAAAAATACTAAATATTTCGTTGTGATTGTAAAAGACTTAAAAAGTGAGACATGTATTCGGCAGCCACATTTTCAATAAAAGGTGGCAGACCTCAGGTTTTTCTAACTTACCTCCAGTTGTATGTCATAATCTGAAGACTGACTCCCATGGGAATTGGATTGTAAGCACTGAAGTAATTACCAAGGGAACAAGATCCTTATGTGTGTGTGTGTTTTTTGTGGGGCATCACTGCCCTCTGGTGGTCGTGGGAGCTACCCAGCGCTGCTCCTGAGAGCCGCCGCTGGATTTGAACCGCCAAGCCCGCGAACCACAGTCCGGCACTCAACCACTTATGCCACCGAGGCTCAGCCAATCCTTAAATAACTAAAGTTATCTAAGGTGCCCAGCCTATTTAAACAAGATCAAATGTTCATGGACAATGCGCTCACTATCTTGTCATTGTAACTCGTTAGGGGTAGAAGACTGGAAAGTTCAACCACCTGTAGCGTCTACAAGCATGCCCTTTCACACAATGGTGCTTAGGCTAACTGGGTTTATGAAAGAATGTTCTTGGATGTATGCTTTTTTGGTCTAAGACTTTTTGGTTAAACTAGATTAAGAATAGGAACTATAGTATCAAAACTCCCAAATGTAAGTTTAGAAGGGTTTTGCATTTGGAATAAATTGTTTCTCTTGGCCAAAAGAGTCTGTCACCATAATATTTTGTCAAGCATTTTAACATTTGAACCAGAAAAAGGAAAAGCATTTCTCAATATCAAGCTACCAAGTATGAGATTCTAAGATGTTAACAATTTTAGGACATGACTGGGGTTAAAAGGTTGTTTAGATTATTCTTTTAAGAATTCATAGTAAATGATGATACTCAACCCACAAAATCATCCAGATACTAACCTGTGTTCTTATATATAAACACTAGATATTTGAGAATAGATGGGTACTCTTTTGAAGCCAAAGATTCACATAATTTATCTTGTAAAATGAGGTTGCTTCTAAAGTTGAGAATAATTGTGGCTGAACCGTGGGTATATGTGGCTTTGTATTGTAACACAGTCTAAAAATTGTCTTTAAATTTTTTATTCTGATATTTCAATGGAGATAATCTGATTGGTTCAGTCTGCAGTTCCTGTGTGCATTTTCCTTCTCCCCATTCCACTCTTCAGTCACCCGGGTTATAAGATTCTTATAACCACGCTCTACTCTTTAAACTGAACTCCTTTCCAGTGAGTCATAGCAACCCTGTAAGCCGGGAGAATCGCCCCCATGGGTTTCTGAGACTGTGATTGTTTACCTCCTCATCTCCCAAGAAGCAGCTGGTGGCTAGTGAGCAAGGCACCACCAGAGGGTTATAGTAGGTTCCTATGACATCAACATGACAGCCTAGACTCCCCACTTTATCAGAGGTGGTGGTTCAGGGCCCTTCCAAACCAGAGTTGGGACTGGGTGGGCAACACAGTATTTCTGCGACAGCATATGATGAATAGGATAGATTATATTTTAAAAGCACTGGAAAGAGAAAGATGTTAACAATCGATAAGAGCTGTCTAATAGACACAGAAACACTCACTGTATCTAATTCAGACCTGATATATAAATACACTTACCAAGAATATTTGAGTTGTGTTCTTAGTTTGTGGTATCCAAATTTTTTACCTTTGAAATTTTTTTACCTATTGCTATTCTAAAATGTTTTTAATGAAAATAAAAATGTGCTGAGGAAAAAGTTAATATTCATGAAAATTGTAGCTAAGACTCAGAGTAATTGTGAAGGTTTGAGAAACTTGTGCTAATGAAGTCCAGGTGTGATCTGCCTGCTATCCTGAATCCTCTGCCCATTCTGGAAGACTAACTTAACAATGTCCCCTGGAGTGCTAATGTTGATACTCTCTCCTCATTGTTCAGCTTCTCGTGGTCTTTCATGCTATGCATAACATCAAGCGTTTCTCCTTAAAGAAAAAATGAAGTAGTAGCTAACTAGAAAATTCCACCATCGTTATTTAGAATAAAACCCTCAGATTTCTCCTTTCATCATTAATGAAAGAGAGCAAAAGAGAGAATGAGACATGGAGAAAAAAACTGGAATTCTGAAAGAAGATAAACCTGTAAACAGGGGCAAGTAAGAAGTCATCGAGTTAGTCACCATAATTTTCCCCTTCTACAATGATGACTATTTTGCAGGTTTTATGAGTGGCAATGTGTCATAACATTTTAAAATTCTCTGACTTTCACCTTTTTAAAAAGGGCTTATTTAAAGTGTAAGCCTCTATTGAGCATATACTATCCATCCCTTCCTGGTCTTCAGTGATTGTTAAGGACAGGGAGGGATATTGTCTAAGATTCTCCCCTCTTTCTCCACATTGAGAGCAAAGTACAAATCTGATGTCGGCTCTCTGCTTGAGGCCCTGTCTTGTTTCCTTTGCTCTTGGAACAAAACCCAAGATCGCCAACAGCAGCATCCTGCGCCCGTGTCCACTCACCTCTGTCCCGGGCTGCTCTTGTTCTGGACACCACTGCCCCTGGCTTACTTACCCTGGGGTAAGCATCTAACTAGTCGTGATATTCCCACCACAAGGCAACAGTTCTAACCTATTGCTTTCGCCCTCCTTCCCAACTCCATTTCATCCCTCTGCATCACTCACTTTTATTAATTCTTCTCATTTTAACCCAGCTGTTACTTTTTCTGGGAGCTGGGTGGGGTCGGGGTGGGGGGGGGGTGCAGGCGGGACATAGTGGGTTCGCTTTCTGTTGTGATCAGAAAGCTCAGCAGTTGGAGATCAGCAACTGCCCTGCGTGAAAAGGACGGGGCTTTCTGCGGCCGAAATGTGTATTCTCAGAAACCCACAGGCGCAGTTCTCCCCTGCCCTGCCCTGCACGGTCACTATTCTGTGGCCATGTGTCAGAAGACCTTCTCAGGGAACCTTCCTAATCTTCCCCAAATTTACATATCCTCTCAAAGATCCATGGACTGGTCGTCCCCTACCTTTTGAAAGTTCATCCGTGCCCCTTCTCTTTCCAGAAAGACCTACCTCATTACCTGTTCTCACGATCAGAAAGAAATCCAGAGGAATTTCCACTTTTGTGCCAAGGGTGGTGAGAGGAAAAGTTAGCATTCAACATTTCTGTGGTAAGAGAGGCATTCCAAGGCAGCGTGCACCCTCCGTCATGGGTGGCATGGCCAAGGTCCCTTCCTGGGAACAACACCGCCCCTCACAGCACCGAGCCCCCACAGATTTGAATGTGTCTGTGGACATTATATACTAATGTTATTTTCGGATGTATGTGTTATTTGGGAGGTTATTTTTGAGTCTAGAACGCTATAAAAATGTCCCCATCTAAATTAATGGTAACTGTTTCTTCACTCTGTGCTGTTGTGGTACAAACAAAAGTACAGGAACACTTCTCTCTTACATTGGCGGAAACCTGGACATCTCAGAACAGTTTGTATAGGTTTTATTTTATGAAGAGTACTTTAATGAGTGATATTTTAAAATGTATTATTTTCTAAATTGTGTATATGAGGAGCTGCCTCCCCCACCCCCAAAAGTTAGACTCTCATTATTTTAATTGTATGTTTAAATTATTTCCTACGGCATTTTTCCTTAACATGTTCATGAAACTAGTAATTATTGTAAGCTGATGAAAACAAACCTATTCCTATGCAGTGAATGCTGGCACGTGGTGGCAGACCCCGTGTAACCGTGGAGAACTGCTCCATACCGTGCACTTGGCCGTCATCTTTGTGGAAACAGATTGGCAGGCTTTTCTTCATCTAGATTAGTAGTTGAGCACAAACTTCTTGCCCCACAAAGGGACCTTTTTATGCCAATACCAAAATCAAACTTACTGCAGTCAGGTCACCTAGCTGTTAGTTTACTAACCGTGGGTGGTGTCGTGGGTTATGTGGATGGCTGCTAACTGGAAGTCAGCAGTTCTAAACAGCTGCCCAAAGAGAAGGATGAGATTTTCTTGTAGCAAACAGCCTCAGAAATCCAAAGGACAGTTCTATTCTGTCCTAAGGGGTTGCTAACAGGCCCCTAATTACTAAATCAAAAGTAGTACTCAGTAAGACATCAGAATTCTTCTAAGATGCAATGAAATAAAATACAGCCACCACCCCAGAGAAGAACAAATTAAAAAAAGCCAATAAAAAATTATAAATATCAGCTATGTTTACTTTAAACTTATACTAGAAGTATTTCCTATCAATGTCAATAACATCTAATAATAATTCTATGCAGAGTCCCACATAATGGATAGAGTTTACAGTACCCAGTTAGATGAGAATATTCTCTCTCCTGTATCACTTTCAAAGCTTTAAAATAATATTCGGAGTAGTAATGAACTGTAAAGAGTGCATATCACAAAACCCATGTGATTACCTGATTCATTTTTACTTGTTTTCTTCCTTAAAGGTGCCTTGCTTCATTTAGCCAAAACACTCATGTGCCTGAGGATGGAAGATAATCAGTAATACTGTCATCAGGAAATCAATCACCTCTGTTTATTTCTCTTACACACTCAAGTCTGCACACAAATGTTTTCCTTAAACTTCCCTCTCAGCTTTATCCGGGGCCACATTTCCGGCAGCATCAATATTCCATTCAGTACTGCATTCACCGCAGAGGGAGAGCTGACCCAAGCCCCCTGCACCGCTATGCTCCAGAACTTCAAAGGGAAGGTCATTGTTATCGTGGGGCAGGTCGCAAAGCATATGACTGAGGTAAGTGTGCTCCACCTGTCATGCGTATTTGATGAGTTGTTTATCTGTCTGCCATCTAGCCTGTCTAATGATGTATTTCTTTAGTTCAGAAATGATAAATATCACCTGTCTACATGCTGATATAGAAAAGTTTGCCTGTCTTTTCCTCAGTAATATTCAGTCTTTTTTCCACCCTTAGTTTAGCATTATGAACAGCAGTAGATTTAGAGAATTTCAAAGGAAAACCTGAGCATTTTGTGTGGGTGTGCTCTAATTGCTTTTCTGAAATTGCAAAGAAATGGCTTGAAAAACACTGGGGCTTGAGGAGGTGGTAAAAGCTGGTAATGATAGAATTTTTTGAACCTGATAGTTAAATTTCTGTGTCACTTGCCAGAAATCAGTGGTTATGATGGCATGGGAGGGGTTGTTATTTGCTATACGCGCAAAGCTTCCTGTCAGAGAGAGAGAGTTCAGGAAAGGAAGGTTTCAGCTTTCAGATATTTATAGAAAACTTTTTTTTAAATCAGCATAAATCCAATCCTGAATATGTGGAGATTGATTTTATCCCCACTTTCCCACTTCTCAGTCATTCTGACCCCAGCTGCCCACGTGGCATGTCGAGGTTGGGCAGATTTCACAGAGTTACAGGAAGTTGTCCTTCAGCGTTAACACAACATCTTCACTTTCATTTGGTGGCTTCCCCTTCTCCCTGGGACTGAAGGGAAAGACTCACAAAATTCACAGACAACACTAGACTTACAATTATAGATTTATCACATCAAAGGGGCACAAATGTATCATCATATGCAGGAAAAACACAGACATGGACTATGAAAGTCCCAAATGTGAAGTTTGCACAATCCACATCATCTTCCTCTCACCAGCCAGAAAGTTCTCTGAGTCTTCATGACCCGGGTTTTTGTTAACCAGACCTGCATAATAGGTTAGGTAATACCTCCGGATGCTCATTTATATCAGCCTCCCAGTTGAGTCTTTTCTGATCTTGTCATCGCCATGCAACAGTACGTATGGCCTGGAAATCGCAGACTAAGGCATCCCACTTATTCCGTGAGATCTGTCTCCAGAACCAAGGGCGAAGGCTCCTTACTTCAGGTAGAGCTGAATGCTTTACCCCCAAGATATGCGCAGAGCATGTGAAAGAAAGTCACTCCCCTCTTCTTGGCTTCCTTGGCTTTATTAGTTTTGAACACATTGAAAAATAAAATAGACTGTCATACTGGAATAAAAAGATCATTTATATTCTATAAAAACCAAGGTGGAAGATATATTAGCTTAGTGTGAGAGCCAAATTGTCTTGCTAAAAGAGCTCCCCAAACCAGGCAGAACCTATCCAGAGACAGCCAGCATGGAAGCAGAGCAGGCCAAGGGGCTGACAGATCTGCGCCTGGAAATGTAGCCGCAGTACCTTGCTCCCTGACATAGCGAGTGCTCATGAAGAACATGTGTAGGCCTTTTCAAATTAAAATAAATCATTTAAATCAATTAAATAAATCATTCTACTCCTTATGAGCGCCTAACCACAAAGTCAGCAGCTTGAACGCACCATTTTCTGCAAAGGAAAAAGTTGAGGCTTTTAGCTCCTGTAAAGATTTACAACCCCAGAGATGCAGTAGCTTTCTGCTCTGTCCAATAGAATCACTATGAGATGAAATTCCTGGCAGTGGGTGAGTGGGACCTCCCAGGGGCAGAGAGAAAAAAGAAACACGCATAAATGTCAGGAATACGCTTGGGAAAATTTTCTTCCTTGGAAACCAGGCGTGGAGATAAAATATTCCCCTCTAATTTGCACGTACTTTTGTGTCATTATAAACTGAGCGATCCAGGCATGTGCTCACTGAAAAGGTAGATGATAACTTTTTTGGTTTAAGTTGAAAGGATCTCAATTTAGCATGTTTTTACGGAAACTCTGTTATCAGAGATTGCAACCCCATCCCAGGTCTATTCTGTATCCTGTTCCACCCGAGTAGTCTATTTAGCCACGTCACTTGTGAAGGGAGAGAAGGAGTTTGGGCTATTTAGCCCTCGGGCTCCTTCCCTGAAAGATTGTCTGCAACTGATTGCCTCTACTGGTAATACTTCTCCTCGGGTGGCCTTCTCGACAAAACTCTCTCTCTCTCTTTTCCCTATCATTGGTCCTGTTGGTTGTAGGGTTGGAAACAGCTCCGCTGATCCCAGGTAACCGAACTATTTCAATGATTCCCTTACATCCTTGTATAGAGGAATCCTCCCCCCACCACACCACCCGCTGCCCTCCTCTTCAGCTCCCTTTATCATAAAAACATGGTAGCTATCCAGGGTGAGCTGGGTTAGTTGCTCTCTCTGTTCCTTCCTGCCTGTCCTAACGTGGACATGTACACGACAGTCCAAGTCACCATTTCTTCATGTATGCAGTGGGATTCTAAATACATTATACAATGTGTAATACTCCAGCGTGTTGTTGCAAAGACTTTAGAACAGGCATAAAAAGTCAGGTGCAGAGGTTGATACTAACAAGCCCTAAATGAACTTCAACATTGTTATTTGCACATTTTAGAATCTAATAAATAATCTTCTCTTGTGATCATAAAACTGTTCTAGATTTGTAGGTGCTAAGCCAGTCATTTGAGCCCTCTAATTTTCCATCAGGCAGTGGTGGGAAAGGGTTCCTAAGAGCTGTTTTAATCAGGTCTCTTCTTTTTTCCTGGCTGTGTGAAAATTTCAAGTGATTTCCAAGCAAGTAGCAGCTTTTCTCCTAAATTGAAATCAGGACACTGCAGCTGGCAGCTGGCAGAGCCCCATTTTGAAAAGATTAAGGCAGCCATAATTGAATGCTGTGAAAAGAAAGCAGAGGTGCCAATTTCAGTCGGTACAGTTACAAATTACCATTGCAAATGTTTGTGATTTTTATGCCGAATCCATATTTGAACTTGGGGATCTTTTTGTTTGCAAAACAGTAGGCACTGATTGTAATTTTCCTAGTTTTACATCCTCTGTAAAGTTCCTTCTTTAAGAGCTGGGCTGAAAATTCAACAAATAAAAATACTAAATGGAATGATATATAACTCAATAAAATAAAAAAGGATTTTAATGCTAAATTTAACAAGTAGCAAATACTATTGAATGATTCCAAGAATTAATAAATGAGCCATTTGTCTAGAATTTGATATTTTTAAAATTACCCATATAGTATACAAATTGGGACTGGATTCCCTTTTGTAATACAAATATGAAAAAATTGCTCTACAATGACTAGATATAGTGAATATGTATTGTCTCTAAAATTGCATAAAGAAAGACAATTGCTCTAAGAACCTATTTTGCTTATTCATATGCCTGAATAACTATAATCAGAAGATATGATACCATTTTAATTACAGATTAATTAACCATTTATAATCAGCATAATAGATTATAATTTTATTGCTCTGACATGCTTTCTTAGCACTTATTCTGTGCTAAACCTTTGTATTTAGCTTAGCTTAAACACCTCAGAAGACCTTCAAAATGTGTTATTTCTTATCTAGACAAAACATTGCTATCCTCCAGAATAGGGCAAAGGCTGACTAAGAAGATCTTTGTTTAATTAGGGTCTCATGCAGAGGCTTTTCTGAACTGGGAATAAGTCCTGCTAAATGCCGCTTGTCAATTACTCTTGAGTTCACCTTACCCTAAAGGTTAAAGAAGGCAGTGAGCTTTGGTCTAATCAAGCATATCCAGATACACAAAGTGAACTAAATGGTACTGGCCTTCAGTGGGAGGGGAGCCCTGGAGCTCTGCAATGCGAACCGCACCCCAAGGGGAGACCTGATTTTGTGTTGACCTCGTGCTCCCCAGGTGAGTTTGCCTAGTCAAACGGAGACATACCGCATCCAATGGTAGAATGTACAGCTGTTGGAGGACCTTTGTAACTAAGCAGGTGCAAAGTGAGTTCAGGCCTTAATTGTGTCGCATTTTGAACGAACAAGAAGGAAAGGTCTTATTCTTGTTCTCTTGCAGAGATAATATTGTTAAAACTCACATAGGAAACTCCCCTGTAGGTTGCCAAACTGAAATTCAATTCCCTGGGTATAGAAGGAAAGCATGTCAGTGTGGCAAATTCAAAACACCTCACCAAAGGGTACCTCTTTTCAAAGCTGAGTTACTCCCAGAATGCAAGTGTATGAGTCTGGACCTTAAGGCATAAATAACCAGTGGAGGTGGAGATAATGTGTCCTGATTCACGGTGGCCCCATGCACAGCCAAATGGAATGTTAGTCATCTGCCTAATGGGTTTCAGGTAGTACAGTTTTGATGACATAGACTTTTCATGGTCAGAAATAGATCCCCAGGCCTTTTTTCCTAACTCATATTATTATGGACGTTGTGCTGAAATTTATTCTGCACCTTAGCAACTCAAAAATCTCCACCTACAGATATGATGGCTGCACGTGAGGTCCATGATACTAAGACATGAACTGGAGGTCTGACATGCCTCCACCCACCATCCTTCTGGACCATATTCTGACACCAACTGTGCCTCCAGGACACTCTTCTGCTGTGTTGCGAAGGCCACGGAGAACTCAGAGACAAAGCTCACAATCTGGGGGTGTGGTGGAGTAAAATGTCTTCACATGGCTCTTCCACCCGTCTCCCACGAAATGCTTAGGTGGGACCATGTGAATAGGATGTATGTGACATTAATCGCAGGCATGGCTCAGTTTTCGTTACCACCAGTACATCTGTCCTCTAGCCTTGGCCATTGAGGATGAGCCATTCTTGAGGCAAATATAGGGAGAGAAACGTGGAGGACCGGGGAAGAGGACATTCAAGCTCTCTGTCTAAAGCAGCAGAGGGCCCTGAAAGTAGGTGCATGACAGACTGTGCACAGACACTCGGGAGAGCAGTCCTGAAATGAGGGGTTACCTGCTTCTCATCAGGCCCAAGACTGTGGAACTTCGGGACAGAGTGACAGACAGGTTGGTTTCCTGGCCCATGAAGACAGAGGCCAAAGGACCACAGGTGTGAGAGGCTGAGAACCATTGAGAGCCCTGGTGGCTGACTGAAGAGGCCAATGCGTGTATCCTTATATTTTGCTGATCCTGACTTGGAGCAACCTATTGACTTCCCTAGTAAATCTCCTTAACTGTGGGTATTATCGTGAGCTCTGTTTGGCATTTCAAAGAATTGTCGGACCCAACACAGATACAGAGTGGTATAGGGGGATGGTTGGTGTCTGAATAGGTGAGGAAGAATGCAATGGGGAGGCATGTTTGACTCTTCTCTCATGACCATAGGGAAACCAAATGGGGCCATTTATGTCCACCCCCATGCCACTTAGCGCAGGGGGCTTATTGGGGAAGTTGACAGGTTACCACAGTAAGGAGATGATTATTGGTCCACAGTAGTTCCTCTCCTCTGGTAGCAGCCAAGCCGCTCTCGAATCCTCAGCCAATTGGGCGTATGGCACCTTGGCTTCTGCCTCTGTAGGCCAGCAGGTTCACCTTTTGCTCTCTGTCACAGTCTCAGCGTCTCATAGCCGCTCCTCTGTTCTGTCTTGTGCTCTCCTGGCTTTAGTCTCTGATCTCGCCCTGACTTCTTTGCTCCGCCACATGACCTCCATTACCACAGCCTCTGGGGCCTCTAGTCTCAGCCTCCCCTGCTTCAGACAGAAGTCAGTCACTTGCTTCACTGGTGGCTCTTCTTCTGATGGTCCCAGGATTTTTGTTTCCCTTTCCTCTTCTTCTTTTTTTCGTTTTTTTTTTTGGGGGGGGGAGGTGGGCATCACTGCCCTCTGGTGATTGTGGGAGCTACCCAGCCTTTCTCCTGAAGAGCCACTGCTGGATTTGAACCGCCAAGCCCGTGAGTCGCAGTCCAAAACTCAACCACTACCCCACCAAGGCTCAACGCCCCCCCCCCATTCCTCTTCTTTTGAGATGGCTCTTATACACAGAAGAATGACTTTGATAAAGGTATGACTTTGTCTACAGCAGATCATATCGCCAAGAAAAGAAAGGGCAGGGGCTTGGTTCACATGCTCTACTAACATGGAGACGTGGACTATATGCCACCCTAGGCCTGTAACAGAGAACACCCTCCAAAGTAGCCAAGTGTAGAATTTATAATATATCACATAAAGGATTATAGCTAGAATGGCCAAATTAATTAACTCCATCTCAACTGCTCAGGACTTGAACCTGGCTCTCCCATGGAGAAGGTGAACCACCAATACCCTGCAGAAAGAGTCCACGGTGGGGGGTGGGGAGGATTGCCATTGAGTTATTTCCAACTCCTGTGACCCCCACATGTGTCACAGTTGAGCTGTGCACTGTAGGATTTTCAGTGGCTAATTTTCCAGATGAATTCCACCTGGCGGTTTTGTTAAAGTACCTCTAGCTAGTTTGAAATAGCCACTGAGAAAGTTGACCAATTGCATCCCTGGGGGCGAGCAACCATACCATAGATTAAATGAACCCAAAGGAAGGGACATGTTTAGCATATTGCTCAGCTTTAATTTATTTTTTATTAGAAGATCATTTTACTGGGGGTCCGTGTCACTCTTACTACAATCCAGACCGCACTTGTACCGGGCTTCTTTGTGTATGTGTTGCCCTCCTTTTCTAGCCACTTACTTTCTTTTGCTCCCTTGGTATCAGCTGCTCTTTCTCCCTCTCTCCCACCCAATTTACATTCTTATATTCTTCAGCATATTGTTAAAATTGAGAGGAGATTTTCCATTTTAATTTCTAACATTCATCAAATGGCATCTAGTATTACATGTGTGCTTTTGTAACATATAACATTCTTCACTCCTGGTCCCAAATCCCATTCTAAATCAAAGTCTCAGGCATGTAAAGGATATAGTAAATAAAATATATAGTAGCTCTGTTTACTCTTGTCCTACAATTAAGTTGTAATATTTACCAAGAGTAGTTCTTAGTGTGCTTTTGCTTATTTCCCCCTCTGTGGAAAAGGAATGTTGTTGGATATAATTCTAAAGATATTGGTAATCTCCGATTGGGACACTTTCCAATGACAAGAACTAGACGAACAAAAACTTTAATTTTCTAGTACATATGGTACTTTGTCTTGTCCAGCATTTGAAAAATATGAGAAGTGAACAGTTCATCCCACCCTTAAAATGTTTTATCCTTAGACTTAGTTATCGAAAGAAATAGTCATCTGAAAATATGATGGCCAGTTACAATAACAAGTCTTACGGGCTGTTGCTAATGCTTTCCTTTAAAACAAAGCAAAACAAAGCAAAGGAAAAAAAGCTGTAAATTACCAAATGCATTCTCTATTCACTTCTTCATAACTGCCGTGACCGTTGTTGTGGTGCTGTTAGTGCCATGAAGTCCGTTCTGTTTCATAGCAAACCTGTGTAAGAAGAACAAAACCTGGCTGGCCCAGGACCAGTCTCACAGCTCTTCTTGGGATGGAGCTCATCAAGGGAACCCCTGTGTTGATCCCTCTTGTCAGCGGTCTTCTTTTTAAATGCCCTGCTACTTTACCGAGTAGGGGGTCTTTCTGCAGGGATCGGTCTCTTCTGACAACATACCCAAAGTATGTGAAATCAGTTCTCACCATCTTTGCCTCTAAATGAATGCTGGGTGTACTTCTTCTGGCAGCCCATGATACTTTCAATATTCTTCAACTATTCAAATGCATAGATTCTACTCCTATCCTCTTTATTTAATATCCAGGTTTCACATGCCTGTGAGGGAACTAAAGATTCCATGGCTTGAGTCAGGAGTGCTTGGGTCCTAAAAGTGACATCGCACCCTTGATTTTCACTGCTTTGAGGAGCTCTTGTGCAGCAACAGCGAAACCTGATGCAGTGAGCTATTTGATCTCTTGACTGCTGCTTCCGTGCGCATTGACTCCAGATCCAAATGAGAAGAAATTCTCGATAGCTTCGATCTTTCCACCATTGATCAGGATGTTACCTATTTGCCCAGATGTGAGGACTTGGGTCTCTACATTGAGTTGTGAGCCATACTGAAGCTGCAAACCTTGACCTGCTGCAGCAAAATGCAAGTCCTCCTCGCTTTCAGCAGGCAAGGTTCTGTCATCTGCATCTAACAGGTTGTGTCTAAACCTTCCTCAGTTCTGATGATGCCACGTTCTTCTTCATATAATGCAGCTTCTATGATTACTTGTTCATCATACAGATTGAATAGGTATGGTGAGAGGGTACAACTCGGACACGCACCTTTCCTGATGTTAAGACATGCAGCATTCCCTTGCTCTGCTTGCACAACTGTCTCTTGACCATGTACAAGTTCTGCATGAGCACATTTAAGTGTTCTTGAAACCCCCTTTTTCTCAGGGCCGTTTATAGTTTGTTATTGAGTGAAAGTAAGTAATGCTGAGCTTTCTACCCTCTCTTTACTTGTATTGCTTCTGGATACCTTAACCAAGCCAGTTTTTTGAAGCTGTGGTGATCACTGGCAGTCTTACTATTTTCCAGGCCCCCCCCCCCACCACACACACACACATACTCTCTTTAGCCCTAGCTCTTCCTTCCTCTTTTTAATTCATACTCTTCTTCTACCCTTTGATCTCAGGCACCAGAAGTTAACCCATGTGTTCAAAGGAAACAAAATGACTCAACTTTAAACCCATTAACATGTGTTATTTATATAGTAAACTTCTCTGGCTTCAGATCTCAACTCAAACTTACTGCCATTAATTCCTTTTCAATTCATAGAAACCTTATAGGACAGGGTAGAACTTTCAGACTATTAACTCTTTACAGGGGTAGAAATTTCACCTTTCTCCCAGGGCGGTTGGTTGTTTTGAACTGCTAATACATAGCCACTGCATCACCAGTGATTTGTCTGACTTCAGCTACTACTGACTTCTTCACCTTACTAGTATGTTTCAAAACCACTTTGTGTAAAACTTTTCACCTGTCAGAAAATGTGTTAGGCCTCCTTACATTTGTACATTAAGCATTTAGATCAAGAGTGGGAAGTTAATCTTTATTATCAGTTCCAAATATGCAAAGAATTCTTCCTTGATCTTGTTAGACTTATGTGCACTGGCTATGATTATAAACTTGCCTTTCTTCCTGTATTTTTCCTTCCCTTGCTTGTCAGCAAATGTTTGAGTCTGTGGTTTTATATCAGATTATAAAGAAACATGTTAGATATTAATACAACTTGAACTTTGTGGCCATCATAGGAGCCTTAGCAATAACAATGATAATCTTCTACATAACTATGTTCAAAGTTAATGGACGATAATATACTTTGAAAGACCTATGAAGTAAAACTCTATAGAGATCATATTTTCATAGCTTTTCAAACATTTTATGAAAGAGAATCAATGGAGCCTCATACAGCCACCTGGTCACTTTATAGCTATGAAGGAAACCACCACCATGTGCCATACCCACATTACTGAGAGCCCTTGAGAGAAAGCTTCCATGATCAAGAAACTGGAGATGATCCTGGAGATCATTCTTGGGAACATGCTGTCATGCCTGAAGACCAAAAGATTCAGCCTTAAAAACCAAATCCACAAAGTGAGCTAGCTAGGAACAGTTCAAACAGATGCTCTAACATGAGCGCACTGGACAAGCTCCCACTCCTCTGGGAGGTGGACCAGGTCGGCGTGGTGCCCACGAGCAGAGGGAGGCCCACAGCAATGGCACGTCTAGTCAGAGGCAGGTGGTGTTTGGGGTCATCACCACTATCAACTTGATGAGCTTCGTGTTTGCATGAAAGCAAGACAAGAAGACAAACTAAACTCAGGAAAACATTAGAATTCAGAGATATCTGGGCAGTAGCAGAATTCAGATTCTTTTTATTAACATTCACTTTCCTTGACATCCATTCTCTTTTGCTGTCATGAACACTATACAAGCCCATTTGTTTTTCAGCTCCCTGGCACTGGGTGCTGCTTTATCAGTAGGTAGCAGGGAGCATGCCAGCATTGATGTCATGGCTGTTACATTGTTTACACTTGCTACACAAACGAATCTCTTTATTAGATGAAATCTGTTTTTTATTAACTTTCTCTTGGGCTGAGCCCCGGTGGTGTAAGTGGTTGAGTGCATGACTGTGGCCCACGGGCTTGGCAGTTCAAATCCAGCAGCAGCTCTCAGGAGCAGCGCTGGGTAGCGCCCACAACCACCAGAGGGCAGTGATGCCCCCCCCAAAAAAAATTTTTTTAAAAACTTAACTTTCTCTTAAACTGGTATTCTTAATCAAAGAAAATTTCGAAAGATAGATGGATATACAAAATGACTGGGGCAAGATAGATAAAGCAGAAGTAATACTGCCAAGAAAACATTCCAGCATGAGGAGGAGAAGAAACAAGGCTCAGGAAGGACAGGTTGGTTCAGCGCCCTTACGCATGGTCAGCCTGGTGTGTTCATGGCCACATTGTTTCAAGGGGATTGTATTTTGACTCCTCTTACAGCAAAGAGCTGCAGCGAGTGTCTCCTCCCCACTTCCATGCTGTTTTCTACACTCAGACGCTTCCTCTTTCTCCGTGATGTACTAATTCAGATCACAGTAATAGCAACAACCCCTCACTTCACTCCCACTCCTGAAACCTTGCCCCAAAGAAGACCCCTGCCCATGATCTCCCCCAGTGCCACTTTGTCCGTAGAAACTGGACAGCGTTTTCCATAGGACCTTTTCGTCCGCTGTTTTGTTAAAGTGAATGATTCCTGTAAATTGTTTTATGAAGCATTTTCTATTCCTAACCAAAATAATGGGATTTCCCACTCCGTACATGGAAATTTTAGTAACTGTACAGATGTTGCCATTAGGACCTTCTAGAAGGGTTTCTTTTGCACTGGTGGTTGTTTTAAAGATTCCCATGTCAGCTCTACACCTTCCTCAGTGTCCCCTCACTAAGGTATGGCAGTCTGTAGTAGCTACCTCCCTGGAGGGCGCTCGGCAAACTGTGTCTCTCAAGGGACAGGTATTCACTATGGTAGGCCTCGCACACAGGCAGTTGGGTCTCTGGTGCAAATACTTGCTCTCCCATGATGGTTGGACTAAGGAGTGTAGTTGTGTTCTAATCACATCGAACCATAAAATTTTACTTATGAGCATTGACATGCACACTCTACCTCATTTTCATGTCATGAAACATTATTTTGGAGTGTGTGTATGTGTGAAGGACCCTGGTAGGCACTACAGACTGGGCAGCAAACTGCTAACCAGAAGGTTGACTGTTCAGACCACCAGCTAGAAAGATGAGGCTGTGGAGTCTCCTAAAGATTTACGATATCAGAAAGCCAATATGGGGTAGGTATAAGTCAGAATCTACTCAATGGCAGTGGGGGTCGGTGTGTGTGTGTTTTTATCATTTAAAAGTATCAGAGATATTTTTAGCTCTCAGCTATATACACACAGTGTCTATAATTTGCTGACCTCTGATCTAGAGGCTTAACCACAGTAAGAGGAGTCTTATTTGCATTTAAGCCCCCTTCTGTGACTCCAGGAACCACAGGCTGGGCAGCATTTTCAAGGGCCCGTTTCTGGGTCCCATGCCACAGGCAGATCAAGCTCTTTTGTGTCTGTATATTGTGGGACAATTGGGAGAACTTTAAAATGAACAGCTCCACAGTGATCAAATGAATGTACCATCTCTTGAGCCAAAGAACACAACTGGTTCTGGATAAAAATTTCTGAGAGACCACAGCAGAAGTTGAGGAACCATGAAATAACTTTCCGGGAAGCTCAGAAACAGGAAAGGGGACAAGAGTTTCCAGGGCTGCTTGAGGTTATGGAAAATAACAACAGCCTTCCCTTGGTAAAAATTTAACACTATAATTTAAAATGATTCTTTTGGGGTCTCTCTCTCTCTCTCTCTCATTGTTTTCCATCCTTCTCTTTATTATTTCAAAAAGGTAAGGAGAGGAACAGTTGCCAAATATGCCAGTAAATGGAGTTAATGTGGGGCAAGTGCATCAACAATGGTAGGACCTAATAGGCACATTTTGGGTTTTAGGGAGCATACTTTGCTTCTCTTTCCATTGCTGTTAAGTCAACAAGAAGTCAGCACAATAAACTATCCCAAGCAGGGGTGGGATGGGTAGGGGATGGTGGGAAGCAGTGTAACTGTTGAATGTAGTAAAGGAGACTTTGGAATGCTCAATGCCTAATCTAGATTTAGGTTGCTATTTCACCGTGTTTACTAGAACCTTTATGTAGTTCTAGTACAAGACACATGCATTTTGCAAAAGAGAAAGAGGGAGTTTATTTGTAATATCCAGAAAAAACTGCTAAGTCATCATGTGAATGTTATAATCTTTGGCATGTATATTCATGACCTCACAAAGGATGAAAAAAGCTATCTTGTCTCAATACGTGTTATTCCGTGCACACACCCTGCCCCTCCCTGGCCCACCACTTAATTACTCCCTACCACAGGAATGTGTGTGGATGAAGCAGAAACTAACCACACCTGCTCTCCTCCTTGACCTACAGAGTTTGGAAGTTGGCTGTCATGCATTACAGCCCTGTGTTTTGAAGTTGAGTTTTATTATATACATTCTTTCAAGGCATACTATACTCTTTAGTGTGACCAGTGGCTTAGGCACGTGTTGCTCTATGTTCCCAGTGTTCTTGAGTAAACAAGAATTGATAAAAATTAGTTGCAGAAATTCAAGTCCCCCAAACCATAGGCTCTTTAAATGGCTCTGATAAATGGTGATATTTCATGATGGTGCAGTTTTATCTGAAACCTCTAATAAGATAGTAACATTTCTTTATTACAGTAAGAACTGTGTACAAGCAACTTGTCATATTTAAAAGTGTTTCTTCCTATTAGTTGTAATGTTAACATTTCAGAAAATTTCCATGTAAATCTTATTAGAGGATTTGTTTGAAGGTATACGTTGTTATTATTAAACAGTAACCTGTATCATATGTGCTAAACACAAGGCACTATCATAAATTTTTTAATTAAATTAATTCATATGAAAAAAAATGCTTAACTTGAAGTTCATGCATGGATTTAGGAATTGGATTTCCTGAATTCCTTAGGAATGGTATGCTCAATTTCTTTTGTGGCAGTTACATAATCTCCTGTCAACTTGTAAAGGGGTGGAGCTGAGCCTGTCAATCCAGTCACAGCCAATGAGGCCTCTGTGTGGGGATGGACCTCTCCTTAGGATTCTGGGAACTCCTATCTTCCTCCCTGGAGGTAGGACACACACTCCATCTACTTTGTCTCCCTGCAGGAAGTCCCTGTTGACAAGCCACATGGAGATATGCAATGGAACTAGGGCCTTGGAGCTGGGAGAGCTCTGAGATGTTTCCATTGCCACTGGAGCCACAAAACTTGCCACTCACTGTCCTGTAATCTTCCTGCATTTGGTATCATTGCATGGCTTGTGTGGGTCTGAAGAGGAATTTATATATTGGTATCAGATATATGGACTATTATCAGATTTACAGACTTGAACTGGACAGGGCTAGGGTGTTTACTCAATATACAATTGCTCTTTTATATAAATTTCTCTATTACACACATGCGTGAAAGAGTCTGTGACAATGGAACAAAACACCGCCCGGCCCTAACCCTTCCCCACAGTTGTCCTTAACGTTTCATCCCATCCGTGCAGCCACTGCATCAATCTCTCTTGGCCAAGGTTTTCCTCTTGTTACCCCACTACTTTCTGAACCACGATGTCCTTTTTTACAAGGATTGCTTTCTCCTGACAACATGTCCACAGTACAAAGTAACAGCCTTGCTTTCGATGCTCTGCAGGGGTCTTGTGCAATAGATTTACCTAATGCAATTCATCCTTTCATCTCTTGACATCTATTTCCATGGGCACTGATCCAAGTAAGACAAAATTCTTGACAACTTCAATCTTTTCTCTGTTTACCATGATGTTACCTACTGTTCTAGTTGTGAGGATGTTTTCTTCCTTACATTGAATTATAATTCATACTGAACGCTGTAGAACTTGATCTACACCAGGAAGTGCTGCAAGTCCTCCTCACTTTTGCGAGAAAAGCTGTGTGATCTGCATATCACAAGTTGTTAATAAACCTCACTCCAATATTTATGCCACATTCTTGTTCATATTATCCAGCTTCTCTGAATTTAGTGTAAATACAGATCTCTTCCTGTCAGTTAACCAAGGATATGTCTTCTGAATTTCCTGGCATAGATGCATAAGTGCTTCCAGGGCTTCATCAGTGTGCTGAAATGTTTCAGTTGGTATTCTATCAGTATTCTATCAGTTTCTGGAGCCAGTGCACCTTCAACTTCTGCCTTCATTGGTTCTTGATCATATGCTACCCCTAAAATGGCGGAATATCACCGATTTCTTTTTGGTCCTGTAACTCGGCATTCTTTCCATCTTCTTCTGATATTGCATGCATCACTCAATATTTTATCCATAGAGTCCATCAATATTTCAACTCTAGACTGATTATTTTATTGAGTTCTTTCAGTGTTATATATGCTGGGTGTGTTTTTCCTTTGAGGATTTCTAACTCTAGGTTACACATTGCCTTATAATGTTTTGCTTTGTCTTTTCAAGCTGCCCTTTGAAATTTTATGCTCAGTACTTCATTTTTATCATTTCTACCATTTATCTTAGCTACTCTATAATTGATAGCAAATTTCAGAGTCTCTTCTGACATCCACTTTGATCTTTTCTTTCTTATCTTTTAAGGACCTTTTCCTTTATGTCTGATGTTCTTAATGTCATCCCACTGCTCATCAGGCTTTCTGTCAGTAGCGCTCAAGGCATCAAATCTGACCTTGTAATGTTCTCAAAATTCAAGTGGGATAAACTCAAAGTTGTAATTTGACTCTTATGGATTTGCCTTAATTTTGTTCAACTTCGTCCTGAACTTACATCTGGGCAGTTGATGATCTGTTCCATAATCTGGCCCTAGTCTGGTTTCAAATGTTAGTATCAAACTTCTTCATTGTCTCTTCCCTCAGGTAGTCAATTTGTTTACTGTATATTCCATTTGGAGAAGTCCACATATATAATTGCCTTTTGTGTTGTTAAGAAAAGTACGTATGATGAAGAAATCATCGATTCTGCAAAATTCTATCACTAGATCTCAGACTTCATTTCTATCCCCACGGCTATCCTTTCCAACTACTGTCCCTTCCTCTTTGTTTCTAACTCTTGCATTCCCTTTGCCAGTAATTATCATTGCATTATGAATATCAATAATTGTCGGTGCAATCAACATGCGACCAATGCATCTTGATTGCATGTTTAGTCGATTTCAGACTGAAGATATTGGTACAGTTCTTCAACTTCATCACTAGCTATTGAGGTTGGTACATAAATTTAAATAATAGTTGTATTGATTGGATTTTCTTGAGTTTGTATGGTTATAATCCTGGCACAAACAGTATTGTACTTCAAGATAAATCTTGAAGTGTCCTTTTGATGACAAATACAACACCATTTCTCTTGATTATTTCATTCCCAGCATATTGAACCATATGATTTTCTGATTTAAAATGGCCTATATTAGTTCATTTCAGTTCTCTAACACATAGGATATCAATCTTTATGCATTTCACTTTAGCTGACTTCCACTTTCCCTAGATTTTGACTTTATATACCCCAAGTTCTAACTATTAATTGATGTTTGCAACTGTTTCTTCTCATTTAGAGTCATGCTCCATCAGCAAACAAAGGTCCCAACGGCTTTGCCCCACAGGCTTTACTCCATACTTGTCATTAAGATAGACACTGCTTTGAGAAAGCAGCTCTTCTTCTGTCATATTTAGAGCACCTTACAAAGTAAGGAGTTCATTCTGGCCTTAACTCTGACAGTGTGTCAATACTGTACATGAATGGCTATGCCCTGAGAAATGAATGATCTGCTCCTTCTTAATTGTCCCTTCTTAGTCTGGAAGTTCTTCTGAAACCTTTTCACTTTAGGTAACCCTCCTGGTACTGGAAATACCACTGGAAATACAGTGATATAGTTTCTAGCATAACACAACCCACAAATAGATAAGTGGTCGCCTTCTTACCTAGTGATTACAAGACCTATGGAACATCACCTTTTGTACTTCTATTCAAGTTACTACTTACAGAAGGACTGTTGGAATCAAGAGTCAAAGCAGATGGTTTAAGAAGTCATTTCAAGGAAGTGTGGGAAGCAGGTGGGGTATGGAATAATAGAGGGTATGATTAGTGGTTGAACTGTTGAATGTAACATTGATGATCAGAAATGTCAACCCCCTTCAAATTTATAATAAGAAAATTATTTTGGATTTTGTTTTGCTTTGTTTTGAAATGAAAGGTTGTTGGTGGAAGGTGTCCTTGGGTGGACCAAATGGTTCATACATTTGCCTGAAATTGGCCATGGTTGTTGAACAGCCATCAAAGGCCACTTAAGTGCTTTGCAAAGAGAAAGTGTATGATCTGACTTATATCTTAATAGAATCACAATCACTTTTGTATGCTTAATAAGCGATTAGTTCGGAAATTGTCGCAGTAATTTAGGTAAGAGATCGTGTGGTACCATTCTGAAATGGTAGTGGTAGAAGTCATGAAAATTTATCTATTTCTGAATATATTTTTAAGGTTAGAGACTATGTGGTCCATTGATAAGTAAAAAGGGAAAACAAAGTATAGATGTATCGCTTAAGTAACTGGATGAATAGAGTGATCATAACCTAACATAGAGAAAACTTCAGAGAAAAATAGTTACCATAACCTAACATAGGGAAGGTTTTCGGAGAGTGAATGTAGGCATAAGGAAGGAATTAAGAGTTCTAATTTGAAAATCCTGAGTTTGAGTAGCACATTAGGTGTCTAAGTAAAGATGTTGATAAAGTAGATATGTAAGCTTAGAGTTCAGGAAAGTGGCTAACTGCAGGAAACTAATACTGAGGGAAATAAAACTGTACCTTATTCCCTGACTGGTGTGGAGAGAATCTGGAAGACTAGTATTCCATGGCAGGATGGCCCCCACGCTGGTAGTTGGGTAGTTGGAGATAATGCCCAAGTGCATTTTCCTACGGTGGGTGGTCTGTCTTTCCCACAGTTTCTCCCCTTCATGCTATGCTGCCTTAAGGTAAGCAGTTGATTGATTTTTATCTTCCTATAGAAGCACTCGTTCCTTTTGGCTCTATTTTCTTTCTGCCATGGATTCCAACACCTCGCATACCTTCCCGCTGTAGCAGTTGGACATGGGAGGACTTTATCCCTCCAGGCCTAGATTCAAAATGTTTGCCACTGGCCTGAATTTGGGACTATATTAATTTGGCTATTATATTTGGCTTGACAGTTTTCAATATATAGAAAATTACCACTTTGCCCCAGTGACTCGGTTAAATTTAATATATATAAAATTAAAGGGGGGAATTGTGGAACCCATATAAGACTTTTCCACAACTCTATCTCCTCCTAAGCATTAAGCAAATATTAGAAGCTGTTTGCCAGCACCTGGTTAGAAGTCATATGCTTTGAGATGTTCTCCCTATAGGCTCCAGCCATCCAGATGCCATCGTCTCTCCCCTAAAAGATAGGGTCCACTCCCTGCTCTTAGGACAGTGGATCACTTCCTCTGAGCTTTGACTAAATCAATTCTCCATCGCAGGGGCAATCAGGGTTAGGCCGCCCATCTTGTCACATGTGGGACCCGAGTACCTCCTTTTCCTATCATGTGCGTGCCCCTAGATCTTCCTCCTCTTTACTGTGGTACTTATAGGATAGCCCCCTTCAGTGATGTATGTCCTTACCTTGCATGTCCCCAAAACGTAAATAAACCTTGGTTAGCCATAAACTTGAGCTCTCCAGGCTTCCTGCCCATGCTGTGCATGGACCTGGCTGCTGAGATCATGGCCCTCCAGGAGGTGGACATACTACCATAAGATGTCTGATGCCATTATTTCTATCTCTCATATTTCTATGACTTTGCTATAATATTTATTTATTATCACTGTACAATTGTGCCTGCCAGACTCTTGATGATGTGTTAGGGGCTGGATCCTCTAACAGCTCACAATATAAATTTAGAGTCTTCGCTATGTCCATAGGACTTAAAGTCATGCGCCTGAGCAGAGTCATCTGGAGGATGAATATAGTTGGAGAAGCAAAGAGATTGGTAGACTGAGCCAGGGACAGAAGTCAGAAAGATCCACCAGAAGGACGATCCACCAGACATGATTGAAAGAAATAGGTAGTGAATTCGGAGAAAACTAAGCAATTGGTATATATTTGTCCTCAAAGGCTAACATAACATAGTACCATAAACTGGGTGGCTTCCACAACAATTTTAACTCACACATTTCTGGAAGCTAAAAGTCTAAATTCAGGGTGTCAGCAAGGCAATCTCTCTCCAAATGCCCTCAGGGATCATTTCAGACCATTTCAGTTCCTGAAAGAGAGCTGTCTAGACCCAGAAATGCATTAGTGTGTGCCAGCATGAGTCTAGTCTCTGTCTCCGTGGGCACATAGTGTTCTCTTCCTTTTACAAAGATACACATCCTACACCGTGTGACTTTACAGTAACTTACCTAATTACATTTGCAAAGATGTTATTACCAAGTAAGGTCATATTCACAGTTACGAAACATATTGTTTTGGGGTACATATAAAAGTTAGCTCATAATAGAGAATCAAGAGAGATTAGTGTCTTAAAGGCTAATGGAAGAAGGTTTTGAAAAGAGGAGGGCAAGGTCAAATGTTGTAGATAAAGTGATGGGTCCAATAGTCTTAAAAATTGAATCTGAGAGCTGAAGCCCAGTGGCATAGTGGTTGAGTGTGGGACTGTGACCCACTTACTTGGTTCAAATCCAGCGGCAGCAAGGCTGGGTAGCTCCCACAACTGCCAGAGGGCAGTGATGCCCCCCCAAAAAAAATTGAATCTGGAAGTGTGAAAGTATGAAAATTATTATTAACATTCATGAAAATATTTTTCAGGGAATCATTATAGATAAAAGTTAGATTAGGGTGAATTTGAGAGATAATGAGTTTTCTTCAACAAAATAAGGGATACCTTGTTTAGATCCAAGTAACAGAGGGTGGGGGAGAGCAACTATGCATTCAATGCATATGTGATCATATTAAAATATTTTTATATGTTATAATAATGTTATTTGTTCTAATCCTTTATTATTTCAAAGATACATATTTACATATTAAATGGTTTAACATCTAAGATCTACATCGAAACAATTCCATGGTGAGAAAAAACAGTTGGGAAAAGTGAGTGAAATGATTGGCTCTCAATTACTGTTGTTGACACTGGACATTGGGAAGCTGGAAATTCACTGTACGTGTGTGTTTTCTTTAACCTGCTTTGACTATTTCTTAAAATGAAAGAGAATGGTAAAAGATGAAACAACTATAAGCAGCAGATAAAACAAAGTATAAAATGTTTGTGTTTTTATAACCACATAACCTTTATACCATCAAAGTTCCTAATCTCAATATTAGTTCCAAGAAGTTCTTAGTTAACAGTATTGTGGACAAAACTAATCCTCACAAGATTGTGGATTCTTAATGTCCCAGACACTTTAGAGTAATTATCCCTAAATAAACATATCCTCCATCCTGCCATGGCTGTTCTTATAGACATACTTTATATATTTTTCCTTATTGCACAACTGTCTGTTTTCCAGTGTGTAGCACTCTTAAATAAGATCCCAGAATTACCTGTTCTGCTCCTTATGTGTCACGGTGCTGGTGAAGGGATGTAAAATGATTACTGACCCTGTGTTCACCTCCTTGGCTTAACCAACTGCTGGTTTTGTTTCTGTCAGTGAAATTCAAGAAGTAGGTAGCCACTATTTCAGAGATATTATTATTATGAAAACTCCTTCCCTACCATTTGTAATAAAATGTTTAAATCTTTAAATGATTTCAATATCAATGATCTAAATATAGAAAGCTAGCAGGAAAGAAAACATTGCAATAATGATTGATGCAAAGGTAGCATTTCAGAATTACAGAAATTCAAAATTACTTGAATTGAAGGAGATTAGTGAAATAGACGAGTTTAATTATGGCTTTAGTAGAAAATATGGAATATACATGGATTTCCACAAGGGCAAACAAATCTGAGAAGTTTTTCTCAGATACTTTGGACGTCTTATCAGGAGAAATTAGTGCCTAGGAAGGGACATCCTGTATATTAAAGTGGGGGTGAGCAAAATAGAGGAAGACCCTAATAAAATAGCTTAACACAATGACTTCAACGATAAGCTTAAACATAGCAACAATTGTGAGGATGTACAGGACTTGGAAGTATTCCTTCTCTTTTTACCTAGCAACTTATTTTGTGATAATTTTCACTGCTTTTCTGTTTTTCACTGAAATGGACAGTTCAGCTGGTCAAAACTTTTATTCATGGACCAAGAAATCTCTTAAAAAATCAGGATTAGACAGCATTTCCATCCTATTGAACTTAAAGTCACAACTGTACACTAGATGGAAAAATCACCCCTTATTCTGTATCTCATCTCAAATACTTATCTGAGTTGTCTAGCCAAACTCTTGGAAGCAGATGCATAATTTGCATGAAGTATCAACCAAGCCCCAATCATACAGTGCCAGTAATAATAAATGTCTGCCATAGTTTCAACATTCCAGTGGGTCAAGAGGATACATAACACTAACACAACATCAACCCCACAGGCATAAAATCAAGAAGGTAAAATTACTACAACAGTTTATCATCAAATAATTGCCAGTTCTTTGTCCAATACCATGCTCAGTCAAAAGTAAAGTTTTCCTACCCTAAATTTAGCATTCTCTAGGACGGGGAAGTAATGGACAGATAGTTTTGGAAAGAAAAGACTTTTCAGTTTCTGTTTCACCAGGATGCTGGTCAATCCAGGTGAACTTGAACCAGTGTGAATTTCAAACTCGCAAGGTCAAGGTCAAAATTTCACACCAAGATGCTCTGATCGTCCTGCTGTGCATTCCTCCTCCAAATCTTGGTGTGGCAGAAAGCTGTCTTAGCTTCCGACAGTTAGTACCTGTTCTTCTCAAACTAAAGTCCTACGGGGCCCAGTAAATAACAGCATAAGCTTGTTCTTTGCTTCTCTCTCCAAGCTTACTTCCCCTCAGCTATTTGATTCCATACCCTTTCTTCACCCGCATGTCACTGCTGCAGCTCAAAAACCCCTTTCCGCCACTCATTCTCTTACCACAGCAGAACTTGACTTCACTTTGCTTGGGCAAATGCACCAGTCCCTTAGTCCAAGTTAAGATGCAAGCAAGAATGGAGTGGGCCCCACAAGAGTCAACCAGTACTGATTGAAGTGGACCTGCCCAAGCTCTAGAAATGAAAACCAGCAGGCTTATAAACCAGAGGACTGACAAAAATGAAAATCCCATGAGCATACTACCCACCGGAAATGCAACTGCTTCTGCAGTCTGAGATGTTCCTAGCATGTACCAGGTCCGACCAACTCTATATGCTAAAGCACCCTATGCTAAGCTCAGCTGGTTGTGCAATCTGAAGAAACCTCCTCACCCCCGAAATATCATTTGGACTTACAAAACCACAGCAGCCTCTTCCTGGGCAAAGGGACTTGCCCTTCATATAAGACTTTAAGAATTGCAGGTGAAGAATCAGACAATCTTGACCTGTACGTGAATCCCATTAGCTAATAAAACACATCTCAGTGTTGGTTATACATTAGACTTCTCTGGGAGTGGGAGGGGGTCAGATGGCATTTTTAAAAATGTCTGGTGCCAGAACTCCATGCCAATAAATTGAAATTATTATTGGCCATTGGCAGTAGGCCTTGATATCACTGTTTTCTAAAAGCACCCTGGTGATCTTATGGCCTTCATAGCCTCTGGCCCAGTAGTACATTCTGTCAGTTCCACCAAGGCTAATCCTCTGAAGTCAAAATGCATGATTTCTGTGTGAAGCTGGGCTTCTTCCAGTGCTGGACCGGCAGTCCTGACACTAGGCTTATATTCAGTTTGAGTGCAATCCCTTTGTGTTTACTCAGTCAAGCTGCCAAAACTCAGACAGAGAAGAGCATCCGGCATTCTGCTCCTCTGATGCACCCCTGCCTTGCTACAGATCTGCTCCCTGTGCACTGTGACCTCCCTATCGGCCCAGTGCAAAGCCACTCTCACACAAACACTGCCCTTCTCAGTCTTCAGCTGTCCCACTACAACCAGGGAGAACAGGACTCTTCCCTGTGGCTATTGGAGGCATCCCACTTGGCTTTCCCGCCCCTTCAGAAGTCAATCATGAAAGAGAAAAAAAGCCCAGTTTCCCTAACCCCCGTGGGATTGGAAAGGGCTCTGAACTTCCTCTTTTTAAAGAGCACACTGCTCAATACCAATTGTCCCTGGCAATCTCCTCCATGGATGTGGAAGTGCCAGTAAAATGCTTGATTGATAAATGAAAGACCAAACAAATGAATTCAGACTGAAGATGATAAGGAGCTGTTTCTATAGGAGGAGTGAAACAGGAATCTGGGCTCCGGTGCTAGGACCCGACCGAGTGTGGGTGATTGGAACTACTAGCAGAGGGATAATTGAATCAGGTACACAGAAGCAGAGTTCATAAGCTCACCAGAAGATTCAGTGGTTGTTTTTTCTGTATTCAAAACAGCCGTGCTTCTTTTGGGGGTCTCTAAACTGTAGTGATGCCTTTGCGTTCCACTTTTCCTTTCAGACCTCGCAAAGGCCGAAGGGTCCCCAAGTGCTCTTTTCTGCCTGCTGAGCTGTCCCCCTTTTCCAGCTCAGCAGCAGCCTGTGCCCCTTCTTACAGCCCCGGGGGGGGGGGGGGGGAGACTCACTCCGCTCTACGGTAGAGGTTAGCAGGGAAGCTATAACTGTCCAGTGAGTACTCTCCTTCACTCCATTTTTGTCTTCCATGATGTTCGAAGGTTCAACCAGTCTCTGGCTTGAGTGTGGGACTTATGTACTAACTACCTGCAGTTATGAACCAATCCTATGAAAGCTGATTCTATATTTGAGGCACTCTAATATTTTGCTATAAGTGTGTGCTACATTGCTATTTACATCAAAAAATTATGTATATTCCTGCATCGTTTTTTAACAATGCTTTAATGTGTCTGGAAGAGTTTCTTTGGTGTTTTCTAAGCATAGAGATGTACGGTCGATTCGAAGACAGACATTTGACTGGATGACTTTAGATAGGCACTGTACCTAACTCCTCTGACTTAGGTATAAATTTGAAGCAACAACACATTTAAGAACACACCTCATTCATTATCAGGAGACTTCCTGTTCTGAAAACCAAACCAGCTTATCTCCAGGATTATTATCTTAGAATTGTGCTCAAATGGTAAGCTTAAGTAGTAATTGCAACGATGCCTGCAGGAGGAAGCAGCCAAGATGCCTCAGTAATCACATGGTACCAAGAACTATGCTGCCTGCACAAGCCTGGGGGCTCTCAGCTCTTAAGGACCGTAGCTCAGAAACAAAGAAATATGAAAACTCACTCTCTCTGCCACTTCTAGCTCACTCAACATCTTTTGAAATACAGTTTAGGTATTTCTTTGCAGCATTAATTGCTATTAAGGATTTCCATCTGTGTTCTCTAAGAGAAGGGCATTTGAAATATCACCATCATGTGAATCGTTTGAAAGGACCATGGCAGAGCATATTGGCGAAGAGAGGCGGGGCCCTGGGATGCACTTGCACAGTTGTCTTAGAAAATTCTAAGAGGCCTGTTTCCAACAAAATCTATTCCACCTACAAACTAACACCATTGTCCTCTTGGCTAAAATAGTGTTTCTCAAAATAGTGTTCATGAACTACCTATATCAAAATTCCCTATCAGTGGTTTTTTAGTGCACACTTCTGTGCCCAGATCATTAAACAGTGAAACCTTGAACTTGTCCTTACCAAACCACTCAACCGATTCTTCAAATACTAAAGTCTCCATTTCTGGCTTGAGACTGTGCATGTTCAACTTTTCATGCTCATATACCTTCAAGAAGCAGTTATTAGTCATTGTTCTTGAAGGACCTGGGAGCAGGTTTTGATGGAATAATTGAAAAGAAATTCAAGCTACAAATATCTAATATCAGGAGGAATGGGGCACTACCATAAAAATAGAAGTAGAAGGGCCAAAGGACTGAAGAAAAGTATCTTTATTTTTTTATTCCTTGTGATTTTTTTAATTAAAAATCATTTTATTGGGGGCTCATACATCATTTTTCCAATACATAAGCATACTGTGACAAGAACCCTCGCACAGCTGCTGCCGTCATCATTCTCCAAACAGCCGCCCTTCCCCCCAGCCCCTGGTGTCGGTTCCTCCAACCCGTCCCCTGTCCCCTGCTCTCTCTCCCTCCATACTTTATAAATAATTATTATTCTGTCATGTTACCCTGCCCGACACCTCCCGCAGCCCACTCCCCCATGCCCGTCCTCCAGACAGGTCATATGTAGATTCTTGCAGCTGGTTCCGTCTCTACCCCATCTTCTCTCCACCCATCCAGTAGTTCCAATCTAACCACCGGCCCAAGGGGGCTCATCCATCCTGATTTCCCCATATCTCCAGCCCCCCTCTCCACTAGTGTACCTTCTCCAGTCCATCCGGATGTGCAAGGTAGAGTTGGGATCATGATGGTTGGGGGGTAGGGAGACCTCAGGAACTAGAGGAAACTTGTATGCTTCATCACTGCCTGGCTGCACTCTGACTAGTCTGTCCCCTTCCTATTTCTCCCCTGAAAAGTATCTTTATTTTATAATTTTATAATTTTCTCTAAAACATGACAATTTTGTCAACAATGGTTATTTGTCATACTTTATCAAATCTCATATAACAAGCATGAGAAATAGAAGGTTATAGAACAGACTTAGAGGAGTTTACAATTTGAGAAAGGAAGCAGACCTTCAAATGGGTAATTTAAGTAAATGTGGTAGGTAAGACCCAAAATAGAAATGCATACAAGAAACATGAGGGTCAGAGAGGAAGGACCCTAGGTCGAGGCTTTAAGTGTTAAGGATATTTCCTAGAGAAGACAGTCGGGCAAATAAGTAAATATCAGGCAGATGGGAGGCTGGTGTGCAGGAGAAACTCAAGGTGGGTGGGAGCAGGAACTGGCAGGAATGGGATCATGTTCCCAACAGAAGCCGCCTGCACCAACGAGGACCCAGAGCGCTATCGGCACTCCCCATCAGAGAGAGGACTGGCAAGCAGTTCAAAACTGCTTTATCATGAAGTGTAAGACATGAAGAATGATAATCCATGATCCTGGGTGGGCAGACATCGGTCAGTCAGGAAGGTATTTGTGTGTCTTGACAACCTGTTCAGCATCTGTTGGGCTAAGCATCTAAAAGTCTACCTGGGTTGGTCCTTCAAATTCATTCCAAGCTTATGGTCTCAATCTGTTCATTATGGCTACTCCAAAAAATTAACCAGATTATTGACCTTCCAGAGGACAGTGTACCCAAATTGCAGTAATGTTAGAGTCAACCATAGTACCAAGAATTATTCAATGAAGATTTTACTGTTTGCATTTTTTACTGTGTATATGTGTTGCCTATACAAAAATATAAAAAAGAACAGATGCTGCATATGGATTTTAAAGCTTGCATAAATTATGTTTAATAGTGCTTATTTGCTGTATATTAAAACTAAAAATAATAATGATTACTTCACCAGTGACAGCAATAGAAACAGTAAGGTAAGTTTCTTTTTCATAGCATGAGGGAGGAAGGAAAGTATGGAAGACAGTATAAATTTGGATTTTTTGTTTTTTGTTTTTCCAGTTTGCAGCTCATCTTGTGAAGATGAAATATCCAAGAATCTGTATTCTAGATGGTGGCATTAATAAGATCAAGCCCACAGGTCTCCTCACCGTTCCATCTCCTCAAATATGAAGAACTACAAGAGCATTCCACAACAGTGCAGCCCTCACAGCCCGGCCAGACACCAAGTGCTGCATTTCCCTGAACCCTTCTGTGAGACTGTGTTTGTATCTGATGCCCAAGCGTTCAGCTTCCCGGGCAAAAGGCTTGACTGTACATGTCTTGCTGAAGGAATTCTCTTAGCAGTGAACACTGATCATGCCTTTTTACCATACTACCACCCAAAGCCAGAGGAATTCAGCTGAAAAGTCAGCTTTAACATTACGAAGAAACCTCAGTTACGATGAAAAATCTGTCCTCCATTGGTCTGAACAGGCAGTTCTAAGAAAAATATTGTGGGGGATGGAGGGGAAACATGGGGAGCTGGTACCAGAGGCCTAAGCGGAGGGAGGATGTTTTGAGAGTGATGATGGCAACAAGTGTGCAAATGTGGCCTGCACACAATTGATGTATGTGTGGATCATGAGGGGAGTTGTATGAGCCCCCAATAAAATGATTTATTAAGAAAGGGGGGGTGAAGAGGAGCTTATACCAAGGACTCAAGTTGAAATTATTTGGAAATGAAGATGGCAACATGTGTACAAATATGCTTGATACAAATGATGTATGGAATGTTATAAGAGCTGAAAGAGCCCCCAGTAAAATCATTGGGGAAAAAAAGTATTGTTTAGATTTGTAGACTGACTATAAGCTAAAACCATCTTCCAAGATACTGAAAAGTAAAATGGTTTTGTTCACAATACATTCCTGATTAATCAATGTTATGCTTGGTAAGAGGAACCCTAGCAGCATGTGGTGAGTTAAGCATTGAATGGCTAACCGCAAGGTTAGGAATTAAACAAATGAAATTTACTTCTCTTTCACATAAAAAGTCTGCAGTCCCGCGCACAACCACTACGCCACCGGGGCTCAGCCGCTTTATGACTCTCAATGCATGACTTGTGGCTGCTCCGTTCCCACCGTCTCATCTAGAGCGCAGGAAGAAAGGGGGTAAAGAAAGAATTCACAGGAAAGAAAGAGGGGAGAAGAAAGCCCGGAGGGCAGGAGAGGAGGAGGGAGCATGCACCTTCCTGTAAAGGCACAAAGCATCAATTGCACACGGTATTTTGGCTTGCTTACAGTTAGCCAATATTTAGGTGTATGGCACATGTAGTTGCAAGGTGCACTGAGGCAATAATCATTGGCTATGGGGAAGAAGATAACGCATACTAGGAGGCAGTGACCAGCTGGCGTCTGCCATAGCCTTCTACAGATTAAATACAGCTTCACTGAATTGGCATCACTAATCTCTGATGCCATTTTTTGTATTACAAAAAAAATCAACTAAATGAAGATACTGTAAATTATAAGCGTTCTACTTCAAAAATGTGAAAAAGTGCTTCTTAAAATTACAATAAAATTGTGTTTTTAACCATCTTCAGTTTGTTTTTACTACAAAAAGTGTTCATTCAATTGTTTTTTATACTCTACCTCAGTGCTGGGATAACAAGTACACCTGTCAGTGAAATGCATCAAGTCAACTCTCTGGGACTTGTTTTTTGTTGATTTTATTGATGCTGTTCTTGGTTTATCTGGAGTTTATTTTTTTAATGGGAACATTTTTCTATACCATACTATAAATTTCACCCTTCTAAAAGGTACAGTTTAATGATTTTCAGCATATTCGCAGTTGTGCAGTCCTCACTAATAGTCTAATTCTAGGGTAGTTTCATTTCCTAAGAAAGAAACCTAATAGTTGCCATCCATCGTTACCTCAAATCCTAGGTTTAATTTTAGTATATGGTGTGAGATTACTCAACTGCATTCTTTTTCATGTGGATATTCAGTTATTTTTGGACTGTTTGTTGTTGCTTCATGTGAATTATTAATTAAACTATACCATGATTTCACAAACATTTTCTGAGTATAATGCACAAAGTACTGATAACATTAAAATCTTGATTATTCTGTGACTTATGCAGTATTCAAAGAAAAAGTATGAGAATGAAAGATAATATGATCTTACAAAGATGTCTCATCTAACTTTTTTAGACCATTATACTCTGGTTTGTGAAATATAATTAATTCCTCTTGTCTTATAATTACTGTTTTGTTTTTTTCTGGTCTTTGGTTATTTACTGACCTAATCGTCTGAAAACAGCCCTAATGATAATTTGAAAAGAAAGAATGATTCTTCACCTTCATTGTGATTTTCTGTTGTTAGGGACCTGCAAGTAGGCCCCACCCCATTGTGACCACGTCCACAGCAGAAGGAAGCACTGCCCGGTCCAGAGCCCATCGGTACCTGGGCCTGAGCCCATTGATGCAGCCACAGTGTCAGCCCAGCTCATGGAGTGCCTTCCTCTTTTTCACCATCCTTCCACTTTATTGCCAAACATAATGTCCTTCCTTCCGCAGGGACTGATCTCTCCTGACAACATGTTCAAACTATGTAAGACAAAGCCTTGCATACTTGCCTCTGGCTTTACTTTTTCCAATACAGATCAGTTTGTCATTTTAGCAGCCAGTTCATTGTCGATATTTTTCTCCAGAACCACAATTCAAATGCATTCAATCTTCAACTTTCTTTATTCAGTATCCAGCTGTCACGTGCACATTATGTAATGGAGAATGCCATGATTAGGGTCAGGCGTCTTTAGTCCTCAGAGTAGCTCCCTTGCTTTTCAATACTCCGAAGTGGCCTTACGCAGCAGGTTTATCTATCGCAATGCATCTTTTGCTCTCTGGACTGCTCTTTCCATGGGGATTGACTGTGGATCTAAGCAAAATAAAATCCATTAACAAGTTAACCCTTTCTCCCATTTATCATATTATGATTCGTCCAGTTTTAGGATTTTGGTCTTCTCTACATTGAGTTGTAATGCAATACATCTTTTGCTCTCTGGCCTGCTCTTACCATGACGATTGATTATGGATCAAAGCAAAACAAAGTCCCATAACAATTTCAACCTTCCCCCCATTTATCACATTATGTTGGGTCCATTTTTAGGATTTTGATCTTCCCTATGTTGAGTTGTAATCAATAATGAAGGCCACGATCCTTGACCTTTATCAGCAAGCGCTTCGTTTCTACCACACTTTCAGCAGGCAAGGTTATGTCATCTGAATATCTCAGGTTGTTAATAAGCCTCCCTCCAATCCTGATGCTGCATTCTTCACATACTCCAGCATCTGTGTTGATTTTCTCAGTACACAGATTGAACAAGTATGATGAGAGAATGCAACTCTGACTTATGCCTTTCCTGATTTTAAACCACATAGTACGCCCTTGATCTGTTTGTACAGCTGCCTCTTGATCCAGCTACAACTTCCACAGGAGCACCATGAAGTGTTCTGGAATCCCCAGTTACCCAGTTTATTATGGTCCACACAGTCAAATGTCTTCGCATAGTCAAACACAAGTAAATCTCTTTCTGGTATTCCCTGCTTTGAGCCAAGATTCACCGACATTGGCAATGATATCCCTTATTCTATGTCCTCTTCTGAATCTGGCCTGAACGTGTGGCAATTCCCTATCAATGTACTGTTGCAACCATTTTTGGATGATCCTAAGCAAAATTTTGCTTATATGCAATACCAGTGACATAGATCTAAGGTTGGCGCACTCTTTTGGGTCACCTTTTGTTGGAACAGGCATAAATATTGATGCCAAAGAGCTGTCTTCTGAAGTTCAAATGAATGCTTCCAGTGCTTCCACTTTCAATTCCTAGAACCTTGTTTTTGGCTAACGCTGTCAGTGCAGCATAGATTTCTCCTTTCAGCACTGTTGGTTCTTGGTCATACGCTGCCTTCTAAAGTGGTGGGCTGTCAACTCCTTCTTTTTGGTACTGTGACTCCCTATATTCTTTCCATCTTCTGCAGCTTCCTGCATAATTCAATATTTTCCTCCATAGAATCTCAAGATTGCAATTTGAGGATTGAATTTTTTTTTCTTGAGTTATTTCAGCTTCAGGTATGCTGAGTGTGTCCTTCTCTTTTGGTTTTCTAACCTAAGGTCGTTTCATATTTCATTATGATATCTGATTTTGTCTTCCAGAGCTTCCCTTTGAAATTTTCTGTTCAACCCTCTGACTTCCTCCTTTCTTCCGTTTGCTTTAGCCACACTACAATTAAAAACAAGTTTCAGAGTCTCTTCTAACACCCACTTTGAATTTTTCTTTCTTTCCTGTCTTTATAATGACCTTTTGCTTTCTTCGTGAATGATGTTCTTGATGCCCCCCCAGAGGTCCTCTGTCCTTAGTGTTCAATGCATCAAATCTGTTCTTGAGATGTTCTTGAAATTCAGGTGGGATAGACTCAAAGTTGTGTTTTGTCTAATGTGAACTCGTTTTCATTTTCTTCAGCTTCATCCTAAACTTTCATATGAGAAATGTGTGGTCTGTTCCACAGGCAGCCTCTCATCTGGTTTTACCTACTGATATTGACTTTCTCCCTTGCCCCAAAGATTTAGTCAATTTGATTTCAATATATTCCATCTGCAAAAGCCCATGGGTATAGTCGCCTTTGTTGTTGAAAAACAGTATTTACTAAGGATAAGTTGTTGGTGTTGCAAAGTTCTCTCATGCGATCTCCAGCATCTATCACCCTTTTCGAACTACTTTTCCTCTACGTTTCCAACTTTTATGTTCCAATTTCCAATAATTATCAATGCATCTTGATTGTATGTTAATTTCAGACTGAAGATGTTGCTAGAATTCTTTTGGCTTTTGTGTTCGATACATAGAGTTTAATAATAGCTGTATTGATTGAATTTCCTTACAGAGGGATAGATATAATCCTATCACAGACAGCATTTTACTTCATGAAAGATTTAGCAAGGTCCTTTCTGACAATGAATGCCACACCCTTCCTCTTGATTTTGTTATTCCCAGTAGTAAATCATGGTTTTCTGACTCTGAGTATCCAAGACCAGTTCACTTCAACTCACTGATGCCCAAAATATCTATTTTTATCATATCCATTTCATTTTTGACCACTTCCTGATTTAATACTTGGCATATCCTAAGTCCCAATCATTAGAAGATGTTTTCAGTGGTTTCTCTTTTCCTTGAGTCACACCCCATTGGCAAATGAAGATCCTACATGCTCCACTCTCACAGGCTTTACCTAACTCCGGTCACCGTCCTCTTAAGTCACATCTCAAAGGCCCATCTCCTGGCAGAAACTTTGACAATGTTCTGCTTCCTTTATGTAGGCTTTCATTACTTCAGAGCTATGCACAAAGTTTTCAAGGGCTTCTTCCTCCAAAGTGGTCATTGGAGTCCTTCTTTATTGTCTATTCTTAAACTGGATCTTCCTGAAACCTGTTCACTTGGGGTAACCCTAATGGCATTTGAAATACCAGTGACAAAGCTTCCAACCTCACAGCAACACACAGGCCACCACAGTACGACAAACTGGCAGACGAGTATGGTCGGTGATTTGCCTAACCTCAGTTAGAAAACAGCACTGATAATTATTTCACAAGGAGAAATTCTTTATCTTACGTGTGTCGTCTTGAAGCAGAAGAGACGAGCAGGATGGAGGACAGTAGACTACGTTAAATGTGGTAGTCCAAAATAAGAGAGATAAATGAGAGGATGGTAAGGAGAGAGATGTGGGAAGATAATTATAGCCTGCCTTCCTCTAAGCTATTTAACAATTGATCCTTCTTAAATTTTAGTACTTTTAATTTTACTTTCTGATACACATTTTTAAACCATGCAACTTAAAAATGATTCGTTAAAAATGTTTACTATTCCCACAGCAAAATGAGAGCCTACTGTCACTGCCATATATTACTTCATGACAGATGCCTCAGCAGAGTTGACCAGCACACGTATTTATTGGACACACACTGAAAACACCCCACTGTCAGCAAGTTGATTTTAACTAATAGCAACCCTGTATAAAGTTTCTGAGTGTGTAAATCTTAATGGTACCATATAGCCTCCACCTTTTCCTGCACATTGCCTGGTGATTTTGAACTGCTGGCCTGGTGGTGAGCAGTACCAGGTGAACTGACCAGCCCACCAGGGGCACTCTATTTGTTGGGCAGACCCACATAATCAAGATTTATACAGGCACTCTTGTACTTTAATGACATCTTTACGGTTATGGAGTCGTCCTGATAGCGTTGTGGCTGTGTGCTGGGCTGCTGATGGAAAAGTCAGCAGTTCAAAACCTCCGCTGTTCCTGGAAACAAAGATGGGCTTTCCACTCCCATAGTGAGTTAGAGTCTTGGAAACTCTCAGGGGAAGTTCCACTTTATTTTGGAGAGTCATACTTAAATAACAATAAAAGAGGTGCACAAAAGTAAAAGAAAGTTGACAAATATTAAATGATATCTGCCCCCCCCCCAAAAAAAACAATAAATCTGTTACTTAAGATATTTCCATATTGTTTCTTGGTTGAAATACTCACTTGCAATGTTCTTTGTTTTTCCCAAGCATCATTGACTGTGTGCTTTCTCATTAACCATCTTTTCACTGTTTGTTTGGCACTTTGTCTTCTTGTGTGATGTTTGTTTACCAAAGTATGTCACGTTGCAATTATCTCTTCACTTCTGAGCCCTATATTAAGACAGGAGCTCTTGGAAGATATTCCACTCATAGCAACCCACTTCATAGGAGACACTCAATAAATAAAAAAAATAAATGAAAATTCTAAATAGATACCACCTGTAATTTTTAAAATCCATGTAAATGGAGAAAATTGTAAAATAATCTATAAAATATTTCAAGTGCCAAAATTATCTGATATCAATGGTATATAAATAAATTGTAATCAATTCACTGAGTGGAAAAAAGCATAAGATTACAGAGTGCAATAGATTATTTTCCATAACATAAAATATTCCCTCTCCCAAAATAGAAATATTCTATTAAAAATAGTATTTTAAAGGTCTGCTACTTAACCAAGATTGAAATAAAGAAACAAAAATCCATTTATGTCAATAATACAGAGGAACTGAAAGACACAACTACCTGGTTATCAGATATTGATATATAGAAAATCCTATTAACTGTGGTTTTATCATGTGCATGAAGATTGAAAACATTCCTTTGGTCTTCTGCAAAGAGAGCTGGAATTAAATTGCTTTAAAAAAAATCTAGTCCATTGGGCCTCTACTTAAGTCTTCCTTCAACACAAGAACACTGTTCTGATAATGTTGCAGTGGGTGCTATCAACATTCCCGACATGATCGCTCAAGACAAAATATGTGCATAAGCAGATGTGGTGAAGAAAATGGATGATACTCGGCTATAAAAAGATATAGCATTTGAGGTCTCAAAAGTTTGAAATCAAATAAGCAACTGTCAGGCAGGGAAACAACAAAACCCGCATGAAGAAGCACCCCAGCCTGTGTGATCATGAGGTGTCAAAGGGAACAGGTATCAGAAGCTCAAAAATAAACAATCACTTGGATGTGAAGGAGAGAGGTCAGAATGGAGACCCACAGCCCATCTGTTGATAATCAGTCCCTCACAGAAGGGCCACATGAAAAGTATGATATATCCAGGGTGCGGTATAGCACCAACAAAACACACAACATTTCTCTAGTTCTTTGATGTTCCACCCCACACACGCGCCACTATGACCTCAGTTATCCCTTACAAATCCAGCTAGACCAGTGTATGTATATTGGTACCGATAAGCGCTTTCGATACATGGGATCCAGAATAGACAAACCCCTTAGAAACAGTAATGGGAGTAATGATCCCATGAGGGTATAGGCAGGAAAGAGGGATACAGAGGGGGAAGGGGAAGCTGATTGTGATGCTGGTGGTATGATCCCTCTGGATGGTGGGGGGGGGGGGGGGGAGGCTGTGAATATTAGAATTGTAGGTGATGGGACATAGCAGATGGTATATGTCAAAAATAATATATTAAGGGTTCACAAGGGTGGTAGTGTGGGAAGTGTAGCTGATATTAAAGGGCTCAAGAAAAAAGTTTTAAAATCAATGACTGCAAAATCTACACAAGTTCCCTTGATATAATCCATTTAAGGATTGTTATAATATGTGTAAGAGTCTCCCTCTGAAGTGATTTACTGATTTTAAAAAGTGGTATTCTAAAGAAACAAAACAAATTTTTGCTTAAAGAAATTAGTTAGAAATAACTCGCAAGTTAATCTGGTAGATTACACAGATTACTTTGAACTGGAATTTTGAGTGACAAATAAATCTCTTGCTAAAGACATAAGTGGAAACAAAATAAACAAATCTCAGATTGAGACTTCAGTGGAAGACTGAGTTAAGTCCCCAAATTAGAACAAGATTTTTTCTTTTTTTAGGCATCACTGCCCTGGTGGTGGGAGTAGGAGGCTCATCCTTTGCTTCTGTGAGCTGGAATTGAACCTCCATCCCAGTGGACCGCAGTCCTGCAAACAACCACTGCGCCACCGGGGCTCAGCCCTAGAACAAGATTTATGGCATTTGTGTTAGAGAGGATTGACTAGAGGAATCCAGAGATTCTCATGTATGTATGAGAAAGAGCTTTGTGTCAAGAGTAATTGTATATTAAGAAAACACCCCAGACCAGGTCAAATCCATAAGTTTATATTAGCCCATTATGTCCAATAAATTCCTCTTTAGACTCACACAGCACATACAATGATGTTGAATATAGGAATATCATGGGCCGGTGACTGAAAAATCTTATAAATCCATTGGCATTGGACACATCTCCAGGACTCTGGCTGCCAAAAGCTTGGATCAAAGTGAGTGACTAATCAACAGGAAGGCAAAAGCAGAGAGAGTGTAGAAGTTCCCAGAATCCTCATGAGATGCCCATGCCCACAAGGAGGTATCATCAGACTGTGATCTAATTGACAGGCTAGACTCCACCCCTTTACTCAAATAGTGTCCTCAAACTGACTCAAATTTATATAAGTACCACAGCATGTGATCATCTGGCTATTTTAAAATGAAAGAATGAATTACTTAAAACTTTCAGGAAGTATAAATTGTACCAGATCATCATTCTACTCCTCTATACAGGTCCAAGAAAATTATTTCTGTTTTTATGTGTTAATTTTTTCATATACACAGAATCATACAAAACACAAACAAAAAGCAAACACATGCAAAACAAGAATAAAACAGTGGCCAGACAAAACATAACCTTCATTTCACAAGAAAGCAGAAAATATTAAAAACTTTAAAATAAATCAAAATGAAGGTCAAATAATAAGCTATTAACCTTTAACTTAACTACAACTTCCATCATCTACTTCAAAATGTTCTCTGTCTCGTGTCAAGGCTATCCATATCCTTTGGTTATGTGGGGACCCTGCAGAAAGATTTTCAGCTTCCACTGTCATCCATTGCCTTCTGCAATGCAGATGTTCATGTTTTAAGTCCTGGTGCCATTCTCTTCTTTGAATTTAGATTTTATTGTGTACAGCCCTTGGATAATAAAAGTATATCTTTAGAGATTAAAAGCAAAATTTTATTTAATAGAACATCAAAGAGCCACATGTTTATCTCAGCACAAAAAAAAAGTATATGAAAAAAATTTAACACACTCTCATTAAAAAACCATGAAACTCAGAAGAGAAGGAAATTTTCTCAAGATGATAAAGGTGTTTATTCTGAACATCCTCATAACAACATACTCAAAGAAGAAATATTGAGCTATTTCCCCTTAACAACAGGAACTAAACAAAGGCGTTTGCTCTTACCACTGCTATTTAAAAATGTACTGGAGATATGAACTTGTACAATTAAGCAACAAGGAAAAAAAATATTGAAATTGGAGAAGTAAGATTATTTCTTCCAGCATTCCTGTACATTGACAGGAACCTTCGAGAGATTCAGGTCAGATTCAGAGAGGACATAGAATAAGAGATATCATTGCTGATGTCAATGATCTTGGCTCAAAGCAAAAGATAACAGAAAGATGATTACTTGTGTTTCATTGACTATGCAAAGGCATCAATATGTGAGCCATATTAAACTGTGGATAACTTTAAGAAGAATGGGAACTCCAGAACTCTTAATTGTGGTACTATGGAATTTGTTTATGGATCAAAAGGTAGTTGTGGTAACAGAATAAGAGCATATGGCATGATTTAAAATCAGGAAAGGTGTGTGTCAGGGTTATAGTTTCTCATGACATGTATTCAATCTGTATGCTGAGAAAATCATCAGAGACACTGAATTACACAAAGAATAGTGGGGCATTGGGATTGGAGGACAGCTTATTAAGTCTATGTATTCCTATGACACAACCTGGTTTGCTGACATGGTGGGTGTGGGAAACAGAAAGATTTCTCCCAAGTTGTCTCCCCCAAATATATGCCAAACTTACCTGCTTGCTACACATGGTAAATGACTGCACTTGGGGGGCAACGAAAAGTAGATCAGGTTATTTTCTTTAAAGGTTATCAATCACCTAGGGCAGTGGTTGGCAAACTGTGGCTCCTCAGCCATATGTGGCTCTTTCAGTGTGAATGTGAGGCTCTGAAGTAACCTTGAAAACATTTGAAGGTTATTATTTCAGATCATGCTGATTTTCTTTATTTTCAAAAACATATTAAAGGTTATTGAGTAATTTTAAGGTTGCTAGGAGAGACAGGATTGACTCTTCGGTCTCAAGAGTTTAGCTACCCCCCATCTTGGTCAATCAGACTACATAGTCTGTCCCACCCAAAGTAGGGACCACTCCCTTCTCATAAGGATAGTTAGATTGCTTCCCTGAAGAACCACCCAGGGAGGTCAGTCAAGCCCACTCAAGGATGACCAGGGTTAGCTTGCTATATTGAGTTTAGGTTCTGCCCTTCTTGTCACATGTATACCCTTCGTCCCTCCCCTTCTTACATGTACACCCTTAGCTCCCTTCCTGTTACGCTTATGTCTATTGTACATCCCTTTCCTGTGATGTGTATGCCTATTGTATAGCCCCTTCCTATGACATGTGTGGTTACCTATAATTACACCCCCTAAGTAGATATAAGCCTTGGTTAGCAATACATAGCTTTCTCTCCTGCCCTCTCATCTCCCATCTCCATGTGGACGAACAAGCGGGGAACTGAGGTGAGCATGCTACAATGAAATGTGTCTGAATCCATTATTTCAATCTCTCCTTATTCTCTACAACTTTACTGTAATCTTATTTATTATTGCTATACAATTGCGCCTACCTGATCTGTGATTATTTTTTTAGGGGTGGGCTCCCCTGACATGGGAAGAAACTGAAGCATTTGCTGATGAAGATCAAGGATTGTACCCTTCAGTATGGTTAACAAACCAACTCAATGTATGAAAGACCCAAATCCTCACAACTGGACCAATAGATAGCATAATGATAAATGGAAAAAAGGTGGAAGCTGTCATTGATTTCATTTTGCTTGGATCCACAATCCATGCTCATAGAAGTAAAAGTCAAGAGATCAAAATATATATATCACAATAGGTAAATCTACTGCACAAGATCTCTCTAGAACAATGATTCTCAACCTTCCTCGTGTTGTGGTGATCCCCCCCAACCTTAAAATTATTTTCATTGCTACTTCATAAGTGGAATTTTGCTACTATTATGAATCTGGTGACCACAGGTTGAGAACTGCTGTTTTAGAGTATTGAAAAGCAAAGATGTTCCTGTGAGGACTAAAGTATGCCTAACCCAAGTCATGATATCCTCCATTGTCCCCTATACACGTGAAAGTTGGCCATTGAAAGGGAGTCTGAAGAAGAATCAATGCATTTGAATTGCACTGCTGGAGAAGAATATTGAAGACGGTATGAGAAGAAGAAGAAAGTACCATCAATTGCTAAAACAACAAAGCCATCTGTATTGGAAGAAAAAAGGCTGGGGTACTCCTTAGAAGCAAGGATCACAATATTTGCCTTGCATACTTTGGACATGGAGTCAAGAACATCATGGTTGGTAAAGCAGGTCAGTGAAAAGGAGGAAGGCTCTCAACAAGATGGACTGACACGTGTCATCGAATGTGTCAACCCACTGATGACTACACCAAAGGGCTCAGGCACAGGAACAATTGTGAGGCTGGTGCAGGATCATGCAGTGCTTGGTTCTGTTGTACGTCGGGTCACCATGCATCGGCACTGGCTCGATGGAACCTAGCAACAACAACATCCCAGGATGTGGTATGATCCCACATTTAGAAGATAATAATTCAATCATTCACATATATGAAAAGGCAGAATAACTGATTAGAAAAAAACTGTCTAGTTCCCATGCTGCCTCCCACCCACCATCATGACCCCAATTCAACCACATAAATCCAGCTAGACCAGGAGATGTACAGTGAAGTTGGAAACATGGGAAACTCAGGATAGATGATCCATCAAAATTAGTGATGGGAGTGGTAATACCAGGAGGGTGGAGGGATGGAGGAATGGAGAGGGAGAGCCAACTTCAGGGATCTACACGTAGCCTCCTCTCTGGGGCACGGACAGCAGGGAAGTGAGTGTTGGGACACATTGTACAGTGTACAGGATGAAAAAATAATTTCTAAATTACTAAGGGTTCAAGGGGAAGGGTGAGAGGAAGGATAATATAGGGAGCAGATAATGGGGGCCTGGAGGGAGGGAGAATGTTTTGAGAGTGATGATGGCAATGGGTGTGTAAAAGTGGCCTGAATACAACTGATGTTGTTAGAGATTGTGATGGGAGTTGTCGGGGCCCCCCAATAAAATGATTAATTTTTTTAAAAAGGGGGGGGGAAGGGAAAGGGGGTTTTTTTTAAAAGGAGCTTGTATCAAGGGCTCAAGTGGAAAATATTGGGAAATGTATGTGGAAATATGTGTGCAAATGTGCTTGATACAAATGATGTACTGAATGTTGTGGTAGCTGTAAGAGCCCCCAATAAAATTTAAATTAAAAAAAAAAACTGTCAAGCTGAGCCCTGGTGGCATAAGTGGTTGAGTGCGGGACTGCAGCCCATGGGCTTGGTGGTTCAGATCCAGCGGCGGCTCTCAGGAGCAGCGCAGGGTAGCTCTCATGACCATCAAAGGGCAGTGATGAAAAAAAAAAACTGTCAGATTTCTTTTACATCAACAGCCTCAAGAGGAAATTAAGGAAATAATTCCATTGACTATAGCAATAGAATAATAAATGACCTGAGAAATAATTTAACTACAGAATTGAATGGCATATATTCTTAAAAACTGTAAAATATTTCTGTAGAAATGAAAGAAAACGTCAATAAGTAGAAAGGCATCATGTGTTCATATGTTGGATGAGTACATTTTTTAATATTTCAATATCCAAAGCAAGTACTTCAAGTCCTCCTTACTTTCAGTAAGCAAGATTGTGTCATCTGCATATCACAGATTGTTAATATGTCTTCTTCCCATCCTGATGCCACATTATCCTTCATGTAATCCAGTTTCTTTAACTATTTACTCAGTATGCAGATTGAATAAGTATGGTGTGGGGATAAGTTTTTGAAGCATAGTTTCCTGATTTTAAACCATGCAGTATTCCTTTGTTTGGTATTGTGGGAAGTTACATACTCAGGTGCCAACTTGAAGTATGAAGAATGAAGGGGTGGAGTTGAGTCTGCCAATCGGGTTGCAGCTTGATGACTCCCGAAGGCGTGGCAGAAATAAACCGGTCACTAGAGGCCAGACACACTCTCTCTGTTAGACATTCCTGATGACCAGCCACATGGAGCTGCCCTGATGGAGCCAGGACCTTAGAGCTGGAGGAGCCACGTGGAGACCCTGCCAGCACTGGGATGCTTCCATCACCACTGGGCTCACTAGACTTTTCTCTCACTGGCCTATGATCTTCCTGCATTCTGCAGAATTGCGTGTGTTGCATGAGTCTCCAGAGAAATTTACAGATTGGTATCAGGCATATGGCTATTAATGGATTTATGGACTTGATCTGGACTAGGATGAGATGTTTTCTTAATATACAATTGCTCTTTTATATAATGTTTGTTCTTTACACATAGGTGTGTCTATGAATTTGTTTCTCTATTCCACCCAGACTAACACAGGCATGTACAACTGCCTCCTGGTTACTGAACTGGTTATGCATGAGTACAAAGTGTTAAGCACATCTAAGACTCCCATCTTCTCAAGGCTATCCATAGTTTGATATCGTCCACATAGTCAAATGTCTTTGTTATTCTGTCTTCACCAATGACATCATTTGTTCCAAGTCTTCTCCTCAATCTGGCCGGAACCTCTGGCAGGTCCCTGTCAAAAATGATCTTCAGAAAATTTTTACTGGCATGTGATATTAATGATATTGCTCTACAATTAGAACATTTTGTTAAGTCTCCTATTTTGGGAATTGGTAAAAATATGAATCTTGGAGCTGAGCCCCGGTGGCATAGTGGTTGAGTGCAGGACTGCAGTCCACTGGCTGGGTGGTTCAAATCCAGCAGCAGCTCTCCAGGAGCAAGGCTGGGCATCCCACTCCCACCAGAGGGCTTTGATGCTCCCCCCCCAAAAAAAAATATATGAATCTCTTTCTCTTCATTAACCAAGTAGCTGTCTTCCAAATTTCCTGGCAGAGAGGAGTGAGTTTTTCCTGTACTTCATCAACTTGATGAAACATTTCCAATTCCGGGAGCCTTGTTTTTGACCAATACAGTGTAGACTGGATATCTTCCTTCAGTGCCATTAGTTCTTTCTTGTACACGATCTCTTGAAATGATCGACAGCCAGCTAGTTCTTTTTCGTATAGCAACTCTTTATCCTTTCTGTCTTCTTTTGATGCTTCTGGCATTATTCAATATTTTGCCCATAGAATCTTTCAGTATTGAGGCTTCCATTTTTTGGGAGGGGAGTCAGTTTAAAATATGATGCAGGTATCCTTTCTGGTTTTCTCACTCTCAGTCTTTGTGTATTTCTTTATAATAATTTGCTATTTTCTTAAACTGCCCTGTAAGGTTTTCTAGTCAGCTTTTTGACTTCACCATTTTTTCCATTTGCGTTAATTATTGTACAATTAAAAGCAAGTTTCAAGGGCCCTTTTGACATCCATTTTGATCATGTCAGGTTTTCAGTGATCTTTTGCTTTCTCCATGGCTGGAGTCCTCGATGCTATCCCACAGCACATCAGTCTTCTGTCATTAGCATCTAATACATCAAATCTACCTTTTTTTTTACTGTTGGTGTGCATGATTTTCCATTGTTTCTTTTATTTCTAAGATGCAGTCAACTTGCAGTATGCCTTTTTGCAACTTTCATGCTCCTCTCTCCCTTCTCAAATGATCTTTTTCAAAAAAAATTTTAAATCATTTTATTGGGAATTCATATAACTCTTAACACAATACATCCATCCTTTGTGTCCAGCACATTCAAATCTGTTCTAAAAATATTTTCTAAGTTTAGGATTTATATATGATCATATCATCTGCCTGGAGAGTGTTACTTCTTATTTGCATGCCAATTTGAATGCCTTTAATTTTCTTTCCTGCTATTTAGCCCTGCCTAAGACTTCCAGGATATTATTAAATAGGAATTTTGATAAAGGGCATCCTTGTCTGATTTCTATTTGCAAGGGGAAACTTTTCAATGTTTTCCTGCTGAGAGTATTGTTGCCCATTAGTTTTTTTGTGTATGTGTATATACATATATATATAATTTATTATGTTAATGAATCTCCTGCCTAGTCCTATTTTATTTATTTGTTTAAATCAGGACTAGGTGTTGGGTTTTGTCAAATGTCTTTTCTGCATCAACTGATAGTATAATGCCGTTCTTTTCCTGTGTTTTACTTTTATGATGTGTTATATTGATTATTTTTCTATTGCAAACCAGGAAAGAATCTTACTTGGTCATAATGCATTTTTTAATATATATTATTGGACATACTTAAGGTTGTATTTTGGCTCTCATGGACTAGTCTTAATTTCTTTCAGCTTCAAACTGAGTTTAGGTATGAGCAATTGGTGTTCCAATAATTGGTGAATCGTTCCAGGCTTTGTTTAAGCTGCTGATATTGATTCTCCATCATCTCTTCCCACAGATGTAGACAATTTGATTTCCATGCATTCCCTCCACGGAAGTCCATATATATAGTTGCTGCTCGCGAAGTTGAAAAAATATATTTGCAATGAGGAAGTCGCTGGCCTATCAACCTTGCCATGAGGTATCCAGCTGCATTTCTTGCACCAGCACCATATTTTCCCATCACTGTTACTTCCTCTTTCCAAAGCTTCAACATACAGATGATACAACCTTGCTTGCTGATAGTGAGGAAGATTGGAAGCTCTTACTGATTATAATCAGAGAGTGCAGCCTTCAGTATGGACTGCAACTCAATGTGAAGGCCCAAATCCTCCCAACTGGACCAACAGACATCATGATAGATGAGACAATAATGAAGCTGGCAAGGATTTCATCTTCCTTGGATCCACAATCAGCGTTCATGGAAGCAGCAGTTAAGAAATCAGTTAGCACATAATAGTGGGCAAACAGTTTGCACAAGCTCTCTTTGATGTGTTGACGAGCGAGGATATTATTTTGATGACTAAGTAATGTCATGTGTGCCTGATCCATGATATTTTCCATCACCCCATATGCTTGTAAAAGATGAGCATTGAATATGAATGACTGAAGAGAATTGGTACATTTGAATTATGGTGTTGACAAACAATATTGACTCTACCATGAATTCTTCTTCTGCAGCAGAAAAATGAACAAATCTCTCCTTGAAGTACAATCAAAATGCTCCCTTAAAAAAAAAAACAGAATTTAGGCTGAGTCCTGGTGGGGTAGTGGTTATGTGCGGGACTGCGGCCCACGGGGTTGGCGGTTCATATCCAGTAGCAGCTCTCCAGGAGCAAGGCCGGGTCTCCTACTCCCACCAGGGGGCATTGATACCCACAAAAAATGTTAACAAAATGCAATGACAGTGAGAAGTGCTCATGGTTGCGTTGTTTGTAAGAACAAGTTAGGAATTTCTGTCGTCTCTTAAAAATGCCTAAAGCATATACTGCTCTGCAATAAATTCCCACTTGAAGCCATTCAGCTAAAGCTTCATGGTCAGCAATCTCAGTGTCCAACATCACCTAACTGCAGTCAGCCTCTGTGGCCACTCAGCTCCAGTTCTGTGTGGGTCAGCAAGCCCATCAGGAATAAGTGCCCAGACACCCCCTACGCTGCAAGCCAGCCTCCTGCACAAAAGCACTCGGCTTTACTTGTTCTAGGTTGGAAAGTCCATTCCTCTGTTCCATGCTCTGCGCCCTGGTTCTGCTGCTACTCCTCTGATGTAGCTGCCATATGGACCCAGGAGGTTCACTGCGTGGGAATCTAAGGCCTGAGAATGAGCTTCCCGCCTGGCGCTTGCTGCTAATGAGACCCCATCTCTCCCTTCTCAGAGGGCCCATTTTATACACAGCAGGATGCCCCTCCAGAGCATCCTGCTCACGATTCAGGTAAATCTCCCATCAGCCTCTCTGCCCACCTTCTTACCAGACCCATGCAAGGAAAGGTCATTTGGGGGGATATAGAAACTTTGACTTGAAGAGCTACATTGAATAATTCACTGCTTTTGTAGGCCTGAGGTCACTATCTTTCTAAGATATGGGCCTTTATAAAGAACATGTTACGTTAAAGAAAAAATGTCACAAAATCGTGGTTGGAAGCAGATCGTTAAACCCTAGTTACTGGTGAGCAGACTGCTCCTTCCAGGTAATGTATGTTTTTATCTCCGGTGCTTTGGACATATTCTCAGGAGGGACCAGTCCCCAGAGAAGGACATTATGTTTGGTAAACTAGAAGATCAGTGTGATAGTTGGATTGTAAGTCAAATTTGCTGGATCAGGATTCTCAGTCATTTTTTAGTTAAGATCTCGTATGCCACAATGTAACCTAACATACTATTGCCATCTCCATAATTGGATCTGGTATGAGTAGCCAATTAAATGTACCAAGATAAAAGTGAAAAACAACACCCTTACTCAGCTCACAGTCCTGAGGCAATCAACTGGAAAGATGGTTGGCCTTCTGGGAAAAAATGCTGTGGAATCCTTTATTTGTTTTCAGGTCTAGATCCTGCCACTGGCTTATCAATCTTGGGTTCTATGGAATTCAGCAAGTGGCCTACCATATTGTCTGCCATACTGATGATTCTGAGAGTCATCTGTGGCCTCCCATCTGACCTGCCAACCTGTAATTCATTTGCCTATGCAGTCATTAGCCTTTTATCATACTGCCAATTTCAGCAGCCTCCACGGCTTCATGAGTTAGGAGACACATTCCAGCCTAATATTTTTCCCACAGACCTGGAGTCGGCCCACACATGAACTTGCTCTTTGATTTGCCCTTCTCCCACTGTATGATTCATTTTCCTGATATAAATGTATTTCTATTTACACATATGCAAATTTCACTGATTTTTGCCAAAGCAAAAAATAGGATTTATACTTTCTTATTTCAAAACATTTTATGAAGTTACCGATCAAAACTATATGGTACTGGTATAAGGGTAGACATGCAGTAGCCTGGTGGACTATAATTGACAGCCCAGAAATAAAACTATGAATCTATGGTCAATTGATACTCTAGAAGAATACTCATTCAATGGATACAGAATAATCTATTGACACAAGTTAAGGTTCGCATAGAAAAAAATGAATCAGAACAGACAATGCATATAAAAATTAACTCAAAATGGATAAAAGTTTCTCAGGAATTCTCAATAACTTTCTTGTTGTTTCTGTCTAATGAAAGATGTTTGTCACTAGAAGATCAACTTTAAATTTCTGAAGTCAGTGTTCTATAGATAGTGATGTTCATAGTTTCTTCAGTGGCTTTCAGGCTTAAAATCTCATCCCTTTCAAATGGCCTGTTTTTACTTTTCATTGTCTACAACAGGATGATGATAATGCTTTCATACTTCTGCTACAGCAAGCAGTCAAAGATGTGCATTACCAACATTCCTGGATATTATATATCAGTGATCTGAGAAGTGAGAGTTAAACACTTTCTTGTCTTAAGACTAATCTTGGAGCAGTAACAAATGCATTAAAGCACTAAGTCATATTCTAAGCATCTACCACATTAAAACAATCAACTTTTAAAAACAGTACTATATGTGTGTGTGACTTTTAAAAAGCAGTAGGCATCATTTACCATTTATTTGGCAGGATATGTATAATAATCTGACCATTAGTTAACACATTAAATCCTGAGTCAATCTATACAAAAGAAGTTTAATTTTCTAATTACCCTAGAAAACCTGTTTTTGTTTTGACTGTTGTTAATTTTTATAAACTATACTGGTCTACTTTTCAGCCCTGGGAAAAATAATAATTTAGAAGTTTAAGCCCAGTTGTATGCTGAAACCAGCTCCTACTGACTTGAGAGAGTCAAATGTGTCTATCCCTTCCAAATTCCTGTTCGATGATCTCACAATGATGCCTTCAAATTATCCATGGCAGGAATATTTGTACCATGAAGTTCAAGCAAGTGTCACAACTCTAGGGTCATAATCTATCTGTACATTACAGATCATGAAAATAAAAAGGCATTTGCATATTATCTGATCCATATAGATTAATTTTTAAATTTTTAAGAGATAAACGTTGAGAAGTCTAATAAAAGATAGATCCAAAATTATTGATAGGTGCCATCAAACCAGCTTTCCATGATGCTATATTGAGTTAAAGACAAGAAATGCATGCTATGACTTGTCGCAACCCCTGGCGCCACAGAACCAAACACTGCTGGTCCATGATGGAGTATCAGATCATTGTAATTAGCAAGGCTTTCATTGCACGATTCTGGAAATCGATCAGCAGACCTTTCTTTCCAGGCTGACCTACTCTGGAAGCTCCTGAAACCTCTCCACCGCCCACCAACACACAAGCCACCACTGACCCCTAAGGGAAGGTTATGCATAAGCATTGGTTGGAACTCACTATCGAACCAGAAATGCTTCAAATCCAGCAGCAGCTCTCCAGGAGCAAGGTTGAGCCTCCTGCTACAACCAGGGGACAGTGATGCCCACAAAAAAAAAAACCCTCAGAAACCCAGGACACCACCATTGAATTAATTCAGAATCATGGATTTTAATCTTTATAAGAGCAGACAGCCTCATTTCCCCCCAGAGAGCGACTAGTGGTTTGAATCAGCCAACCTTGCAAGGTAACAGTGCAGTGCCTAATCCACAGCATCTTCAAGGCTTCATCAGGTCTCTCTCGTGGAACGGGAGCATTCTATTCCATCACAGACAGAAAGAGGAAACAAAGGACTATCGTTTCAATCTCATTCATCCATATCACAAGCTAATTTTGGACCGAGTCTGTACTAAAGTCGTTAAAATGTGGATTAAACTGATTGTGGACTCATTCGCACTTATGGGGGGAAAAACTGATTTTCTTTTCAAATGCATCCTTAAAGAGGGATACTCTACTCTCATTTCCTATGTTCTTCATGCATTTAAGAAAAAATAATTCTAAAAACAAGAATGCAATTGAGTATTTCAGTCAGTGGCGAGAACTCGTCATATTTTTGAAGTTACTTCTTCACCTCTAAGACAACAATGCCCAAAGAAAATATTCCTGATAGACAGTGATATTATCTATGTCTACAGTGAAACTCTTGATTCAAAGAAAAAGTTGGCCTTTAACATTTATTTTTTAAGTCTAGCTAAGATCTTAGAGAACTTGAAATATCTTTTATCAATCTCCCTGTCATATGTAGAAAGAGCCTGTCTTCCACGGGAAGTGGGAGAATTTTCTGAGTCTATTACCCAGGAAAGAAAATAAATAGAGATCATTAGCTAACTTAAAAAATAAATATGTCTGAGATAAACTGTGATAATCTATAACTTATTAGACAGTATTTGCTTACCTTTTCTAAAATTAACTTTAAGATCATTTAAAAAATCTCCTGTACCATGCGTTCATCTCCCTTGGCTCCTTGTAGGGGCTTTAAGGATTTTAAAAGCAGGTAAGGAATATAACTTCTGGATTGATACTCAATGGCATAAAAAGTAGTTCTCATACTGAATGGCATAAGAGGTACTTCTCATACTGAAAAGCATATTTATTTATTTATTTAGATAATGAGGATTAAAAAGTCTCTGCTCTCACCCCTATATTTAACTTCATATGACATTTGAAGATCACAAAACAAAACATTGAACTAAATGTAGTGCCATTATCCTCAGTATTTTTTTATTATCCCCAAAATGTTCTTTCATGGCCCCTACTCTTAGATCTGGCATGCCTGCCTTCTGGAAGGGCTTTTGGAAGCTAGATTGCATGTTACGAACCTCTGTGACAGTGTAGCTATGGAGTCCGACCTATCAATCATGTCACAGGCTGATAAGCCATCTCTGGGCAACTGGCCTTTTAGTAATGGAGACAGTGGGAGATTCTCTTCCTCTCTGGCCCTTCATCTTCCTCCTAACTTGCGCTCTGTCTGCCATGTGAACTGCTGACCCTACAGACTAACACAGGAGCTGTCGGCACCTGCCATGGCCTGCTGATCCAGAATCCACAAGACTCTGCACCCAAGTCGTGGGATCCTGCCACTCCAGCTTTGCCTTTCTGCTTCATCAGCCAGCAGCGACCTGAGGCCCTGGAGGGCTCTGGCAAGCATGGGGTCCATAGGCTTGAGGTGACTGAGCGAGGATGCCTTCTTGATATAAAATTACTTTGATATAAAGTTTATTTCTTTACAAATATGAGTGTCAACAATGCAGCCTTCCCGAGATTGACCTGGGAAAGAAGATCTAGCCTGAGCAACTGGTATACACAGGCAGAGTCCGTTTTCGGTGATGCGTCCAGTAAACTCTGTGCAACAGAAATGCAGGGGAAAGGCTATCACAAAATATTTATCAGAGCGAGGAGATTGGTCTGGTTCATTATTTTCCCAAATGAATGTGATAGAGGATGGTCAATGTTAAAGTGTTTCCACTTGACATTGGATGAGTACACCTCCATGGCTATAAACACCTCTAAATTGTAGCTAAGGTTTAATTTTTTAAAGGATTATTTTCCTCCCTCTCTTCATGTCAAAATGATTTATATTTAATGCCAGAGAGTCCCTTTGAGCTGTGCCTTCATGTGTTGCTTAAAAAAGTCATGCAATGTGTAGTTTCCTGGTAACGAGGGAATTTAAGGAATACCTCATCCCTTTGTCACATACAATGAGCCCACAGGAGTGTTAAGCAAGGTGGGTCCGAACAGACCTCCAGGTAGTGGAGAAGAACTAGGTCAGATTTTATAAATAAATACACGTACATTGAGCATAATTTTTAAAAGACAAAAATAAATAAATAAATAAAAGTTTCTGTAATGGCTGCTTCTTATTAATTTTCAAAATTAATTGTTGTGAAATGTACCACTTAGGTATTTAAGCCCACTTCCCAACATATACTTAATTTGTAAATATCATGTGTGTCTAGGGTTTTTTTTTTAAAGTGTACATAAGGGAGCATCAGAAGAGTGGAGTTTAAAGATCATTAAAGGGAAAATGGAAATGAAAGATAATGATTTTTTTTCATGAACTTTGGGAAGCCCCCACTGATGCATAAGAGAATGTGGCCAAAAAAAAGATTTTAGTAAATGTGTGTCCAGGTAGACTAGAGAAATAAATTCATAAACATGCATGTGGATATAAGGGAAAGGTTTATATCCTAAAGGAATGAAACATTAAGAAAACATCCCAACCCAGTCCAGTCCAAGGTCATAAGTCCAATATTAGCTCATATGTCCGATGCCAATCTATAAAGTCTCTTTCCAACTCATGAAGCACATGCAATGACACCAGGACAATCACAGGCCAGGGGGTGCAGAGTCTTGTGTGTCCAGTGGCAGTAGAAGCTCCATGGCTCCTCATTTCCAAGGCTCAGGGTCCATCAGCAGTAACCAGTGACAAGTGATCAGATTGTAAGCAGGACACCATTGACTGGGGTGTGAGAAGGGTTCTTGCTTAAAATTTTGGTCTACATGGAGCAATAAAAATTTTCATAGAATGCAAAGATAGTATTGTAATATATTTATTTTAATTTTTAAAATGCTGTAGGATGTTGTTAAATTGTTAAAAAGTGGGACGTCTCAGCACTGGCAGGAGTCTCCACATGACTTCTCCGGCCCCAGAGGTTTGTTTCCATCAGGGTAAGCCCATGTGGCTTCTCCTCCAGCTCCTCCAGTCTCCAGGAATCGGGATCAATCAGCATGCTGTCTTCTCATCTTGTCAGTAGTTCATCTTCAAGGAACTGAGTCTCTGGTCTTTCATCTCCATGGAAGAAGTATCACGAGATTTCCCAGAGTTACCAGAGAAAGCCATACTCACACAGAGGTCTCATTGGCTATCTCCAGATTGACAGGCTAGACTCCACCCCTACACCCTTAGTCAAACTGGCACCAGAGAACATGACTGTCACAGTAGATCATTTTGATCGGAACTCATACACTTCAATAGATTTTCAAAATGCTATTTTAACGGGCTGTTGTATAGAATCTATTTAAATCTTAAATCTGAGGACTTAAGTAACTTAAGTAAAGCAAGAAAGCACACACTTGTATCAAAATGAGGAGCCCTGGTGTTTCAGTGGGTTAAGCATTGGGTTGCTAACCACACTGTCAGCCTGGCACACCCACTGGAGGCTGTGAAGGCGGAAGAGCAGGCTTTTGGCCCCTGTGCAGACTGGCAGTCTCAGAAAGCCCTGCTCTGCCCTCCAGTGTTATCATCAGATGAAAAGAACTCAGGCAGAAGTTGCCGAACTTACTCTATCGACTGCCCTCTAGATTAATTTTTTAGGTAACATTCTGAAATGAATTTAAAGGCGTCCCTTTTGATTAAATGAAGTCTTTTTAAAATTCACACTGATTATTGTCAGCAAATGAAAGCAAAAATAAATGCGTGAGAAATTAGTTGTTGTAATGATGTAGCCCTTTTAAGCAGTTTGTCTTATTCGGAACATTGACTGAGACTTTTTGAAAAGGTACAGTCTGATTGAAATGCTGTAAGTATGTTATTGGATATGTGCTTTCCTCCTTAGCAAAGGGATCCTTTTTTAGGGTTGCAGCAAAATGCTAAATTAAAGAGCTGGTACCACTTCATCCTATAAAATGAACCAAGTAAAAGCATGCAGCGTGAAATGGTGCTGTTGGCAACTCCAACGACTGTCTCTCCACACAGAACCGGACATGTCTTGGCTCCGTGTCGCAGTGTTTTTATTGCTTTTTGGGAGCACTTTAGAGTGACTCAGCTCCCCATGGCTGGGAAACCTTACCTCTTCCAGACACCTTTGCCCTCCTTTGCCTTCTGTTGCTGAGCCAGGTCTTTGGGACGTTGGAATGAGGAAGAACTTTGGGCTGGGGTTTCAGGTTGGCGGGCACTTGCTCAGTGTTTGTGGTTAAGGGAGGGCTTGAACTTTCTCAAGGATCTTTCATTTCACAACACTAAGTACCCTTAAGCCCACCAGAATTAGGGTAAATCCCGTTCTTTAGGCAGCTCAAGCCTCCACTGTGGTCCCACTAATGATTCTCTTCAGAGCAGTTTTCCAGACCTCCAGAATCAGAATTTTATCTGCGGACACCATGAGAATAAGAAATGTGTTTCAAAGTCCAGGATTTTACGATTAAATCGCCATCCAAAGACCACACGAAGGGAAAGAATGTATGCCTTAGGACAAGGAGAGCTGGGCAGAGCTTGAGAGCTCCCATCCGGTGAGGAAGAGGAGGAGACAGCCCCCCTGGCTCCCACTGTTCCTCATTGTGGCCCAGGCTAGTCATGCAGGAAAGGGGGGATCAGAGCACTCACCCAGCCTGTCTCCCAGGATTACAGGAAATTCAGGGGCAAACACTTAGGAAATGGAAGAGTACCATTAAAACAAATACGTGTACACGTTTTATGTTGATCGGTGGCATTGTTTTGAGGGAAGACATTTCTGATGCCACAAACAGCTCCTCTTACCAGCCCTGGATTTGTCCTGTGTTGCAACGCAAACAAAAGGGAAAGAAAGAGTGGGGAGCCGTGTATACAGGACGCACCTGGGACTGCTTGGTTACATCCGAAGGGCCCATTTCCTGAGGTGTCCTCTTCTCTTCCCTTTAGCCCGGCCCTGCCCAGCCTCATCCTACCACCTCAAACACACACAGGGTTCTGAAAAGAATCTAAATTAATTCTCCCTTGATACAATCTGGCAGTTTCAGCTGTGCCAGTCAACATTGATACCTAGATGGCCAAGATTAACTCTGCTTCAAATCCACATTTTCCCGGCGTTATCTTCCCTCTTCCCTTGCAGCTCTTCTCAGGACTTCAAAGCAGCTTTGTGGTTTTGCCTTACAGAAAATCAATGGCTGCGAGATGAAAAGGCCGCTCTTGTTTATCTCCCTCCGCCTGCTGAAGGTCACGGCTGCTCCGAAGGGTGGTTCTGCGCCGCATTTTCCGTGCACAGAGGAGTTAACAGATCATGCAAGTGGCAACCATTATAAGGTATCCATTTTACGGGGCAAGATCACAGCGAAAATATGACTGTTAATAAGCATCTCTAGAAGGATGAAGTCTTGGCATTTGGAGCATAACTGTACAGTTGTTTGGAAAGTGACCCTGACACTGGTTGGCACCATGGGGATGCTCTCAGTGGCGAACACATAGGTCAGATTTGAATCTGCCCCGTGACTCCCTGGGAGGAGAGACTGGCCATCTGCTTCCGTGAAGATCACAGCCTCAGAAAACTGTGGGCAGCTCTCCCCCGCCATATGCACAGCAGGCTTCTTACAGCGTCCAAAACTAGGTAACTGCCCCCCCCCCCCGCCCCGGAACATACTCACGACCATCAAGTTGATACCTTATAGCAATATATGGCTACCCTATAGGTAGAACTGCCCTGGTGAGTTTCCAAGACTGTGACGCTTCCAAGACTGAGCCCCCATTTTCTCCTTGGGAGCATCTGGTAATTTCCAACTGCTGACCTTGTTGATCGCCATGTGTAACCACTGCACCAATTCTCTAACCAGGGGCCTAGAAAGGCCGAAGGACGATGAGAGAAATCCTGGTGGCACAGTAGGTTAAACACTGGGCAGCTATCAGAAAAGTCCATGGTTCGAACTCAGCAGCCACTCCACTGGGGAAAGGTGAGTCAGTCTGTTTCCATTCAGACTAATGGCGTCAGAAGTTCTCCTAGGGGTTATTTTCTGCCCCATGGTGAGAGTGGATCCAGTCTCTCTGTCTCTCTCTGCATCTCTTTGTCTCTCTCTCTCTCTCTCTCTCTCTCTCTCTCTCTCTCTCTCTGTGTGTGTGTGTGTGTGAGGATTAGCAATAAAGGGCTTTCATAAATCAACGGTGTTGGCATCTGATTCTACAATGATAAGCAGAAGTACCCTTCTCGGACAGCAAATGTAGTCAGATTGCTGACCTAGTTTACCTAGACTGTATGCTAATCTTCCATTCAATGGTGATGAAACACTAACTCAGCTCTTTCAAAGGTTCTGGTTAGCTCTCAGTGTTCTTAGGGTCCAAGGCCATTCCTTGAACCAGTATTGAGGAAAGAGACCTAAAGAACTCTTTCCCCTGTGCCCCCCGTGTCAGAATACATTTCTGAGGGGGTCTTATAGCAGATGTCTTGCCCCTTCTATGAGAATGACTGACTTGGTCTAGTCCTGATACAGGCAGGGAGCTAGGTCTCGCAGTAACCGATGAAGCCAAACTCACGGGCATCAAATCAATCCCAGCTCATAGCACACGTAGGGCACCGAGCAGAATGTGGGTATCCAACGCTGGCACTCTTAGGGGAAACTGCTGGCCTCATACGTACCCCACAAAGCCAGTAGAGCTCCTGGGCCAGGCAGGAACACATTGGTAATATTTTATGGAATTAAAACCATGCACCTTAAAGTCTCTGCCATTCACCCTTTCTCTGCCAAGTTTCCAAGTGGCATTTACTCATCAGGGTCAAAGATTAGTAAAGAACAAAGCACTATTTAACTGTGAGCTGAACCAGTTATCACTAGACCCCCATTCAGAGTTTGTGTAAATCCATAAAAGTGGTGTGAGTTAAAGTCACAGTTCAGGCTTGAGGCCTATGGAGCCCTTTTTTGTTCCAGGCCAGAATGTGAACCTCGGGATCCTCTTTACTTTGCTTTTCTTTTTAAAATCATTTTATTGGAGGCTCATACAACTCCCTTCACGATCAACACATATATCAATTGTATGAATACCACGTTTGCATACCTGTTGCCATCATCACCCCTGAAACATCCTCCCTCCACTTAGGGCCCCAGTACCAGCTCCCCATATTTCCCTTTCATCCCCCTCTCTTCTTCCCCTCCCCCCACGAACCCTTAATAATTTACACATTGTTATTACTTTTTCATATCGTACTCAGTCCGCTGTGTCCCTTCACCTACCTCCCCGCTGTCCATACTCCAGAGAGATCATATGTAGATCCCTGCAATTGGTTCACCCCTTTCACTCCACCCTCCCTTTGTCTTCCCGATATCACCACACCCACCACTGGTCCCAAAGGAACCATCTGCCCTGAATTCCTCATGTTTCCAACTCTAGTGTGTATCCCCTGATCTAGCCAGATTTGCAAGGTAGAACTGGGATCATGATAGTAGGTGGAAGGAAACATTTGAGAACTAGAAGAAAGTTGCATATCTCACTGTTGCCACACTGTACCCTGACTGACTCCTCTCCTCCATGTACCCCCTCTGCGAGGGGGTGCTGCTTCACCTATTGATGGGCTTTGAGTCCCCACTCAGAACTCCCCCTCCTTTTTAATGATACAATTTTTAGTTCTTTAATGCCTGACACCTGATCCCTTTGACACCTCATAGTCACACAGGCTGGTGTGCTTCTTCCATGTGGGCTTTGTTGCTTCTGAGCTAGATGGCTGCTTGTTTACTTCCAAACCTTTGAGACCCCAGACACTATATCTTTTGTTAGCCAGGCACCATCAGATTTCTTCATGACATTTGCTTATGCACGCATTTGTCATCAGCTAGCATATCAGGGAGGTGAACACGGGATCCTATTTTCTCATTCAGCACACAGTAAATACCCCTAGCTTTCAAGTCAACTGCAGAATACAAGACCAAAATGAAAGACCAGAAAGCTGACATGTGCTTGGAGAGGGCGAAGACCATCAGCAACTAGAATCTCATCTTTGTTCCACTTGAAGGGAGAACCTTTCCAAGCAGAGCCACCTTGCCTATTAGTTCCTGTGCATCCTGCCTCCGACACACCAAATTACTCTGAAATCAAACCAACCAGACAATCAATCCATCATTTGATGGGAAGGAAGAAGAAAGCTTTAGGAAGAGGACCAGGCAAACCGCTCTCGTTTCCCGTATACGTGAACCTTGTGTCTTTCTGCCTTGTCTGAGAGCACCTTTCATCTTTGTTTCTCTCATGCACATGTAAATATTGTCAGAGAGGTTGGTCTTCAATGAATGTTATTCGGCAAATGAAAGAAGTGTGCTTATCGTAATTTCATGATTGAGAGGTCTAGCCTGTCAATCTGGAGATAGCCATTGAATAGCCAATGAGGCCTCCATGTGGGCATGACTTTCTCCTGAGACTTCTGGGAAATCTCGAGATATTTCCCTGATGGAGATGAGAAGCTATCTCCCCAGTTGTTGGGAGTCAGTCTCAGAGTCGATGAACTACGGACAAGACAAGATGGCAGTGTCCGAGGAGCTGAAGGAGCCAGAGGAGAAGCCACATGGCCTTACACTGATGGAACCAGATCTCTGAAGCTGGAGAAGCCAATGGAGACCCCTGCCAGTGCTGAGTTGCTTCTACCACCACTGGACGCTATTGATGGACCCTGAGTCCTGGAAGCGAGGAGCCATGGGGAGACCCCTGCCAGTGCCGGGACTCTGCACCTACTGACCTGTGACTTCATGAGTCAGAAGGAGACTTTTTAGACTGATAGTGGGCATATGAGCTAATATCGAACTTATCACTTTGAACTGGACTGGGTTGGGATGCTTTCTTAAAGTCCTGTTCCTTTTGTTTATAAGCCGTACTCATATTCATATCCGTGTCTATGAAATTTGTTTCTCTAGTTTATCCGGACTAACACAGAAGAAAATAATTATTTGCTACAAAAAAGAGATGCAAGAAAGACCAGTCAACCCAAGCTAGGCAGCTGTGCCCAGTCATGTAGAGTGGGTGATATTAAAAAAAGAAATCATCAAACAACTCCTGCTGTAAAGGACCGACACATGCAAAGGAAAGAAAAGAGAGAACAAAAATTAAAATCAAAGGACAACAGCTACAAATGTGTGAGTGGTCAGCAGAGGTTTGGCCTGGGATTGACCTTCGTGGAGTTGAGGCTGTCCCTAATGGGACCACTGTCTTTAGAGCTTTGTACTGAAGATGCTTAGTCACCTACTGCAGAGGTGACCTTGACTAAGTTGCTGTGCCTGCCTCCTTATCTGTTCACTGTGATTGATTTATTGCCTGCTTTGTAATCTTGGTGTGAGAAGTGGAGGAAAAAGTGGTTGCAAGGCAAATGGGGTTTAGCACAATGGAACACATGAAAAGGGGGATAACTATTTTTATACTTTTTTATTATTAACCTTCCCTAAGAGAGTTTTTCACCTTATAATGCATTCACACTGAAAAGCACAGCAAATCTCATAATTTTTTTCATGCTTGAGATCGTCCCCCGCCCCCATCCATTACCTGGGAATATACTAGTCAACCTCCCCCCACCCCCTTAAAAGAAAAAGAAAACCTGCTAAGATTTGCAGTGGGCAGGATGAAGGGCCAGAGGGGAAGCAGAAGAGGGGGCCTTTCTTTTAAGAGTCCTGAATAAAATGATCTTTTTAAAAAATGATTTATCTATGGATACATAAGAAATGTAAATTTTATATTACAATAACTAAAAAATAAATAAACCCAAATAAATGAATTTTAAAATGCTTATCCTTTGAGTGTGTTAAATGGTAGTAAGTTGAGCAATGTGAAATTTGGTTCAAACTTTCTTTGGGTGCTCTTTGGGAAACAACACCTATGTGCTGGGGTTCTTTGGGCCACATGCAGAGGGAGACCTTTCAGACATTCATCTTCTGAAAGAAAGACTTTGTGGTAGCTTGTGTTGACTGCTGCTACTCCATGAAACCCTTACAATCCACCCAAGGACTGTGAAGAGCAGAAGGATTTGGCCTGCAAAAGTGACCCTACAAGTCTGTGGGCCTCACTTTCAGAGGTCCAGTTCTGAGTCCATCATATGGAACAGCAAGTTGGAATTTCCTTTCAGTCTTGAGGTGTTACCAGCACGTTGTTTTGCCCCGCCCCAAAGTGATTCTTGTCCCTAACCTACATCCATGTCTGTCCTGAAAGAACAGTGAGGTCATTCTGCTATACGAGGCCTGGGGGCATCTAGATACAGGATTCATGTACAAGCCTCACACCAGGGAGCACAAAAGTGCCAGGATAAATAGTCCATGTGCTGTTTAGCTATTCTTATCAGTAGTGAGTTAGTCCCTTTAATTATCTGAGGATTTGTGAGCCCAGAGAAGAGGGAAGAGATTTATTTATTTTTAATTTAACTTATTGTGTTTTAGTGAGCATTTACATAACAAAGTAAGATCCCATTAGGCAATGTCTAAATATTTTGTTCAATTATATTGTCTATATATGTATTTCTAATCATTTTGGGGGCTCATACAACCCTTATCACAACTCATACATCCATCCATTGCATGCAAGCCATATTTGTACATTTGTTGTCATGATCAATCTCAAAACATTTTCTTTCTACTTAAGCCCTTGGTATCAGCTCCTCATTTTCCCCCTCCCTCCCTTCCCGCTGCCCCCTCTTTCATGAACCCTTGAAAATTTATAAATTATTATTATTTTGTAATACCATACACGGTCCAATGTCTTATTGGCTGTATTTTTTACATGTTAACATTATATTAACTATCATTTTATGAAAGAAGTTTTCTTGATATAATAGTCATAAGTCATACAACTCCCTGTGTGTTAGTCTGGGTAGACTAGAGAAACAAATTAATCGGAACTCATATGTATAAGAGAGAGTTTTGTATAAAACATAATTGTACATTAAAGAAGCATCCCAACCCAGTCCAGTCTAAGACCATAAATCCAATATTAACCCAAATGTTTGATACCAATCTATGAAGTCCTCCTCAGACTCATGAAACACATGCAATGATGCCAAATACAAGATGATCACAGGCTAGTGGGTAGAAAGTCTTTAGATGCAGTGGCGTCGTAAGTATCTCAACGCTGACAGGGAGCTCTAAAGGACTTCTCCAAATCTAGAGGTCTGCTTGCATCAGGGTAGGTTCCTGTGGCCCTTCCAGCTCCCAGGGCATAGCGCCATGTGTTTTGTCAGTAGAACATCTGCAAAGGACTGAGAAGAGAGATAGAGTCTCCCACCTCCAATAAGGATTTCCCAGAATTCTCAAGAGAAGGCCATGCCCACACAGAGGCCTCCCTGGCTATGGTCCAATTGACAGACTAGACTCCATCCTTCCCTCGGAATCCTCTCAAATTGACACCAGATTCTGTGAGTACAGCACCAAGGCTTGAGCGCTTCTAAAATAACTTGTATACATGCAATCACAATCAGTTCTGGTGCTCACGACTCCCTCCTGGATTCCTTTTTGCTCCCCAAGTCCCTTAACCCTCCTTATCGCCACCCCCATCAGCCTCACAACACCTCCCCCCCCACACACACACATTCCCAACAAATCATTGCATCAGTTATTATCTCTACGCATCTACTTTTGTGCCTCACACACTGGGGGATCCAGCAGTAACAATAAAAATAGAAGACAAGATAAAATGGCAAGAATATGATAAGAACAATAATATTAAAGAAGAGAAAGACAGGAAAGACCACCACCAATATTTAAAAAGCCAGGGAAGAAACTCCTTAAGGGACAAGGAAGAAATACTTGAGTCCAGAGCAAATTCAGGCGGGCCCGAGATGGAGATCAGTGGACAAAGTGTCAAATTATACCATGTTTGAGTCACCAAAATCAAGTTTACAATAATTTCTGTCTCATGATAAAGCTGTTTCTGTCCCTTGCCTGTGGCTAGAAGGGTCTTTCTAATGGCTTAATTTAACTGGATTCTCCGCAGATGGATTTGGGGCTCCCACTGTTCGCCAGAGACTTCTACAAATTGGATGTTGACAATGTAAGCTCTGACACTTTCCCCCTCCTTGTATTTGGATTTTGTTATCTTTGGGTCACACATGTGGCCGTAGGTGGCTCCTCACTTTGATGACTGCCTATTTGACCCCGGACACTATTCTGATTGACAGCCAGGCGCCATCTACTTTCTTCACCACACTTTGCAGTAGTGATCACTTATCTTCAGTGATCTTTTCAGGGAGGTGATTATCAAGCAGGGCCATGCTATCAGAGCTAACTCTTCTTGAGTTGGGGCTAGGGTTAAGTGGGAGCCCAGATTCTATCCACTTGTCCACAGGTTATGCAGGACTCTGATTTACTTTGCTGCTTATATTATGACTCATAAGACTAACAATAGCATAAACTAGCAAACAAATAAATGGAGAGGGATAAAACCCCACACGACAAGACCAGAAACAAACAAAAGGCAGAAGAACAAAACCCCAAATAAACAAACAAAAAATCATTGCCAATCATCCCCCCTGGAGTTTAAGGTCTCTGAGTTTGTTTCTCTCATCCCACTGACCAACAGAACAATCAGTGTCTCCTCCAAAATGTAGATGCTCCCCTCCCCTGGTTTTAACTTACTTTTCTAACAGGTTTCCTCCATTCTCGCGGAGGCCCTTTGATGTGTCACAGCCTTGTCTGAGTGTTGTGTCACATCATGGATGGTCTCTCCATTTTCCTCCCTCTGGAAGGAGTGACCTCAGCCCATGTAGGTCTCCTCCTTTAATTTATTTTTGTGAAGTGCTTATCATGGAGTCAATGTGTGGTTCATGGTCGGTGTGTGGCCTTTGAGAGGGAAGAGATTTTTATTTCAGGGCTACATAGCTCCCTTTCTGTTTGTGTCCTACAAGTACTCTATTTGGTGAGACTAAGAAAACATTAACAATTCCTTATTGCACATTTCCTATTAAACACTCAAAGTGCATCAAATTGGTGGGAGCTAAAATCTATCTGGGAAATCATGTGTCTTTTCCAGAGAAAAGATTTGTTTGATGCTCTGTGTTCTTTCCATCAGGAATACTTTGACAGTTTCTTGGTCATGTAGGAATGCTGCTTCCTTACAAATGCTTCTAGATGTGTTTAAGTGCATTTATAGAGGGTAGAAGAAGAGCAGTTGCACATTTTGCATTAGCCTGCTCTAATGTGACACGCAGTACCACATCATGGTCATGTATGTGCGTTAAGAACAAACTCATCTAAATGAGGATTTTGGTATTTCCAATCCCTGGTTCTGTGACCGAGGATATTTCACTTAACTTCTCTGAGTTTCCATTTCCCAACCAGTCAAATGGCTTCAATCATCGTATGTGCATCATGGGGTTATTGTCAGAATAAATGAAGTAGTCCATGTTAAGTACTTGTCAGAGTGTCTGCCACACAAAAGAAGAAATGGAGCAGAACTTGATGGCAACAAGCAGGGTTTTTTAATATGAAGGTTTTCAATATGAAGGTGGAAAAATGGAGTGAAAAGATCATGAAATTTTCCCTCATCATCATCTAGCCTCCAGTGCTTGAAGTTTGAGCTGCAGCCTGTCCTCTGACTGGCCTCTTCCGGGATCTGTCAGCTTCCACAGCTGCATAAGCCAACAGCCTGCTGTCCTGACCTGTCACTTATGGGTTCATTGGTCCCTGAAGTCACATGAGTTAGGAGAGTCTACAGTCCGACCCATACTGTGTGAGTCAGTACATATCACTGCTTCTCTATAGAATACATATATTCTATAATTCTATATATATATATACACATATCATTATAATCAGTTCTAATGCTCCCTACTCCCTCCAACGTTCACTGTTTTTCCCCAAATCCCTCACCTGCCTTCTCCCCCTGCCCAAAATATTGCATCAACTGTTGTCTCTATGCACCCACTTCTTCCATGCTTCACAAAATGGGAAGCTCAACAGAAAACATGGGGGGAAAAAACCCCAAAATTGGAAGAAGAAAATTACAATATAAAGATGAAAATTAAAATAAGAAAGAAAAGACCACCATCATTATTTTTTTGCCATCACTATTTTAAAAGTCAGAAAAGAAATTTCTATCGTTGAACAAGTGAGAGATACTTGAGCACGGAGCAAATTCAGGTTGAGTCAAGAGGGAGATCTACTGACCAAGTATCATGTGATCCCCTGGTTTGATCCACCACAATCAAGCTTATCACCAGTGCTGTCTGATAGTAAAATTGTTGGAGTCCCTTCAACTGTGGTTAGAAGGGATCTGCCAGAGGCTTAATCTGAGTAGATAACTCTGAAGAAGAAATTTCGGCTCTCACTGTCCTCCACAACCTTCTACAAATTGCATGTTCACAACTTAAGTGCTGATACTTTCCCTTCCATCAGATTTGAATTTTGTTATCATCATCTTTGGGTTCCATAGGCTGGTGCGATTCTTCCATGTGGTCTTAGTTGATGTCTCCTTTAGATAGCTATTTGTTTGAAGACAAGCCTTTCAGACCCCGGCACTGTTCAGATTGATAGCCATGCACCGTCTGCTTTCTTCACCACACTTTGCTACAGCATTCTTATCTTCAGTGGATCTCTTCATGAAGATGAATATTGAACAGGGCCCTTGTGGCGGTCATGTACTTATGTTAATTTCATGATTGAGATGTAGGGGTGGAGTCTAGTCTGTTAATCTGGAGATAGCCATTGAGTAGCCAATGAGGCCTCTGTGTGGGCATGGCTTTCTCCTGATACATCTGGGAAGTCTTGTGATATTTCCCTCGTGAAGATGAAAAGCTATCTCCCCAGTTGTTGGGAGTTGGTCTCAGAGAGGTTGAACTGCACCTGTGGGCTTCTGGGACGGTAACTTCTTTTAAGAGTAGAAAGCCTCGACTTTCTCCTATAGAGCAGATAGCGATTTCGAACTATGAAACTGTAGGTTCACACCCAAACGCATAGCCCACCATACCACCAATGCTCTTTGTGCACTGAAAGAAAACTCTTATTTCTTATCGTAGCAAAGCTACTATTGCTAAAACTGGGGATAGAATCTTGACTTAGTGACTGAATGACTTCACCAATTAATTCCCAACCTCCAATGATGTCTGAAGTTAAAGCTAGGGAATTGATTGGGAATAAATGGGAAACTGGAACTTGGAAAGAGAACTTATGGATAGAATTGAAAAAGATGGGAACATTTCAAAACCCCAAACTTACTGCCATGAAGCTACTAACTACAAGGTCTGAGGTTTGAAATCACCAGCTTCTGCAAGGGGAAAAGATGAGCTTTCTGACTCCCTTATGGAATTACAGTCTCAGTAATCCAAATGGGCAGTTCTACTCTGTTACATAGGGTCTTTATGAGATAGGGACACTAGGCTTCCAAATTCCATTAAATCCCTGATGTGTGGAGTAAGGGTTATTACTGTAGGAAAAACCTATTAGAACTGCCTCTTACTAGGAAATCAGAAAGGGCATATTCCTTGGGAGATTGTAGAAATTACTGTCGCCATCAAGAACCTGCAGGTCCCAGAGGGGGCAATTCTAATCACATTCCTATTCAACACATGTATTTGACCTACTCAAAGAAGAAGAAGAAGAAGAAGAAGAGCATGAAGCAATGCTTAGCTCAGGAGCCCTAAATTGATCCAAGGTGGCCACACTCCCTCTGATTCTCTGTGCGTTGGTTTCTCCTTCTGTAGAGTAAGGCAGTCGTATGAGATTAACTAGAATTTCTCTGTTGTTACATTGTTAGGTGACATTGAGTTGGTTCTGCCCCATAGCAAGCCTGCAGAAGAAACCACCACCCTGTCCTGTGCTGTCCTCTAAAGAGTTCTTATGCTTGGACCCATTGTGGGACCCACTGTGTCAATCCATTTCATTGAGGACCTTCCTCTTTGTGCTGTCCCTCTACTTTACCAAGCACTTTCCCGGGACTGGTGCCTTCTGACCACATGTCCAGAATATGTATGAACCCTGGTGTACACAATCTGGAGAAGACTCTTTCCCAAGAGCTCAGCTCTGTCTCATGATCTCCAAGAGTCAGCTACAGCCAAATTTGAAAGTTCAGACTTTTGACAGTGCAGGAGCTATCTCTGGGAGCCTGGCTTCACCAATTTTTCAGCTTTGATCTATCTCAGTTCCAGCAGATGCCTTAGAGATAATCTCTCTAATTTCCCTGGAAGTCCAGTAATAACATCAATTATTAAACTGACTTGCAGATGCTCCCCCGAGAGCATGGTAGATGATTAATATCCAAAAACAAAAGATTGTCTATCTGTGGCAAAAGACGTTAAGCATATTGACAGGAAACTCCACCTTATAGCATACTGAATCCCAGTTCCCGAGTAAGGCAGTTTGTCTCAACACACTTTTTACGGGGTTACCCTCCCAGGACGATCACTTTTACAAAGCCTGTTTAATCTTGAATGAAACTATCGTTCAAATAGTGCTTGCCAAAGGCAGGATTTGGAAAGACATTTGGTCTTCTATCCCCCATTTCTTCTCCCCTCAGGAACATCCCATATTATTTCATCATCTACCAGAATTCCCACCCAGTGAAAGCTTCACTTGTCTACCAATGGGGAAAAAAAGGCCATCTCCTGAATAAATTGGACTCCCCAGTCAGAAGGAGAATGCCATGCAAATAGGAATATATTCTTCAGCTATGTATCACACAAAATGGATCCACTAGAATGGTGGTGGTTGACAATTTACACTTAAGGATGAGCGCATTTTGAACTCTTAAGTCAAATTCTTTATCCCCCCCCCACCCCTCACACACACACACACACACACACACACAACACAAAGAAACAATGCATTGCTTTACAAACAACACACATAGGAGAGCCACTGTTATCTTTTCTTTTCCATCCCCCACTCCAGTCCCATATTTGAGATGTTAATGTGAGTGGCAGCTTGAAGCAGAAAGGGGCCTTTGCTAAGGTTCAAGCATGTTTGGGCATCTCTGTACAGTTGTTAAGCAGGAATGGCAAGGCAATTGATGGCCCTTGGCCCCGAACAGTGGTTCTTCAAGCGTGCACTCCAAGTGTATTAAAGTCGCCACCCCTACATGTCATGCTTTCCAGTGACCTTCTCCATCTCTGATCTATCAGTCTGTTGGCCTCTAGAGGTTTGTGTGTGCCTGTGCTAGAAGAAGCTATGTAGCTGGTGTTTCAAATACCAAGAAGTCATCACTAGAGACAGATTGCAACAGAGCTTCCGGACTGAGACAGAGCAGGAAGAAGGAAGAAATGGCCCACTTCACAGGGCCTCACCATTGTGAAGAAAACAAAAATTCTCACAAGTAAGCATCATAATGGTAGGAGAAAAGATTGAAATGTTCCAGGGTTCATTTTGCTTGATTCATAAGCAGTGCTCATGAAACCACCAGTCAAGAAATCAAACTATGTATTTCACGGAGCAAATCTGCTGCACAAATCCTCTTTAAGTTGTTAAAAAGCAAAGCTATCACAGATAAAAGACATTATATTTTCAATCACGTCACATGTATCCCAAAACTGGTGTTTTCTACCATTTCATATTTATGCATCAATTATATTGTGATCTTCTGTGTTAAGCAGGGTTCTCTTAGAGCAGTGGTCAACAAACTGCAACTCACGAGACACATGTGGCTCTTTCAGTATGAATGTGCAGCTCTGAAGTCATGTTGAAAACATTTGAAGGTCGTTATTTCAGATCATGATTTCATTTGTTTGGAAAAACATAGTTAAGGCTCTGGAGTGATTTTAAAGTTGCTAAGAGGGACAAGATTGGCTCTTTAGTCTCAAGATTCGCCAATTTCTACTGTAGAGGAAAAAAATTAGGACACATGTTTATATATATATATATATATATATATATATATATATATATATATATTCAATGACAAGGAATACAATAGCTGATTAGTCCACACATCAGTCCAGAGGGCTCAGTTCCATTCATTTTCATGGAGCAGTTAATATAGTGGCAATTCTTCAAGTCATGTGGGCTGCCAGGTTCAAAGTAAGGGAAGCAGACAGTGCAGTCCACCCTTGGGCAAGGCAGGCATAGTCTGCCACAGGCAGCAAATGACAGGGTGGGCTTGAAAGTTTGGCAAAGCCCAGATGGGATAGCAAACTCAAGCAATGCAAGACAACAGGCTTCACCAGCCCAAGCTCAAGCAATATACACAAGAGCAGGATAGCAAAGCAGGTCTTGAAGTAGCCTCAAGCTCTAGTCACAGGATCCACAGTTGACTTGGTCCACAGGGAGTATATCACACAGGTTGAGGCACAGAACTAGCTAAAGCAGAAGCACACTGGTACAATTACCAGAGAGCAAAAAAGATGGGAGTGGGGCCTTGTGGAGCCATTTGTCTCTTTGCCCTTCAATCACATTGCTATCTGATTAATCCCATATGTTCCTATTGGTCAGGTTGGCATAATAAACCTATCTATCAAATCTTCCTTATTCATTACTAATTGTGATGCTAAAGTAGGGTATTGGTATAGAATAATGAAAGCACCATGGACTGTCAGATGAGCAAACAAATCTGTCTTGGACAAAGTACAGAAATAGTATTCCTTAGAAATGAGGAGGGCCAGACTTTGCCTCACCTACTGTGGACATGTCCATGAACGGGAGGGACCTGTCCCTGACAAAGAACACCATGCTTAGCAAAACAGAAGAGTATAGTGGAGGGTCAGTAAGATAGAGAAAGACTATTATGGACATAGATTTACACAGTGACTTCAACAACGGACTCAACCACAGCAAACAAGAATGCGGATGGCGCCGGTGAGCAGGGTTACCTTTTGTTAGACATTGGGGTTTCTATGAATCAGAACTGACCTGAGGCGCTTAACAACAACAGCAGGGACACGCCATTTAACCTCATTCCACTTCTTTGTTGTATAGGTGAGAAAACTTGGCAGCCTTGACAACAGACTGTTATACTGAGACTTGTTCTCAAAACGTCAACATCACTTGGAAATTTGTTAACACTGTAAATTCTTGAGCTATACCACTAACTTGGGAGTCCTGGTGGTATAGTGATTACACTTTGTACTGTGATCCAAAACAAACGTCTAGAAACCACTGTCCACTCCGAGGGATAAAGACAGGGCTTTCTATTCATATAAAGAGTGACAGTGTTGGTTGGAATCTCACAGGGGACAGTTCTACCTTGCCCCATAGGACTGCCATGAGTCCACATCAACTCGCTGTAGTGAGTTTGCTTTGGTGTCCCTTAAATCAGAAAGTCACAGATGCATCGGAGATTCTGCTACCTGTTAAAAATCAAGACTGACCAATCTAGAACATTTATCCTTCTATTTGGCCTCCTAAATTCTTCTTCATACCGCCTTAAGAGAGAAGGATATAGGTAGAAGGCAAACAATAAGTTGTCACAAAGTTGTACATCATCTGGCAGCATGCTCATGACGGCCTAGGAGGCAAAAAGAGAGACAATATGAAGACAATGTGACTTCTGCCTGGTCAGGATGCTAGAAAGTGCAGCAGTGCCTGGCACCAGAACAGTTGGTTATTTGAGATCATGCAAGAAGGCAAGTCTATTGGCATGGACTTCTGGACTGTCAAGAAGACCACGGGAGCCACACAGAAGTGTGGAAAGTCACGGTCAACTTTAGGTGGCTTCTCAATCAAGGCTCTCAGCAAATCCGGAACATAAAAAGATGTTTGTGGTCACCTGAGACCCGGCCAGGACATCTCCAAACTGGACAAATCTGTGAGTGAAGCTCTTGGTTAGTCCACAGAACTGTGCAGTGGGGGGATGAAGAGGAGGGCACCAAATAGCTGTTCTGCTTACATAGACTGTTATCATGAATGTGATTTTGTTGATGGAACAGGCCATGGAGAAGCGTGGGTTCCAGAAAAAATAGAAATTGATCTCTAGTGTAGTATTTAGCGCATGGAAAAGTTTGAGGTCTTTGCAGCTCTGTGTTGGCTCTGTGGTGTACATTGGCCTGGGCTTGCAAGCAAAGAGAGTCCTTGCCCCTTCCTGCATCCCAACTCCCCCTGCCTGTCCCACATCCCAATACACACACACACACACACACACACACACGTGGGTTTGCATAGCATATTGCATTGGCTAATTATAGCGGGTTTCCTGGCTGACAGTGAAAGTCTGCTTACTTGGGCATCAATCAAATCCATAGTATCCCCTGGTGATCACTCCATCAACTTCAGCCCCAGTATAAGAAATGAGCCATTCAAAGATTTCTGGAAACTCCGGTGCCAGCAAGGCCTGCTCAGCGACAGTGGTTTGGCAATTTGGATCTCCCTATGCTCTCATGAAAAGCGTATCGAATTTCTACCCACTTTTCCTGCGGTTGGACCATTCTTCCATCTCTCAAGATCATCATTTCTGAAGCGTTGGCTTCTGCCTTTCCTGTCCTATTTGTTTACACTCTTGAAACATGAAGGCTCTCACAACGCCAGCCATGGAAATTACTAATTGTGCCCTCGAGTTTCATCGAACAAAAGAACTGGTGATTGCTCTAAGCGGGGCTGCCAGAAAATGCAAGGTCTGTGTTTTTGGCTGGGCTGAGCTGAAGCCCGCCTTAAACTGCTGCTCCTCCGATTGGGGTGGCTTCCTCCCATGCGTGTCAGCATAACCCTCATGCTATCACTCTATCAATTGCTAAGCATCTAAACTGCTTGTCCACCAGGATATTAGGGTGGGAGGCTATCATGTGCTATATGAACACGTCCTAGACACCATTAGCCTCTAGGGGAAATCTCAAGACATCAGTCGGCACTCATTCCTAGCGAGTGTACAACTTCCTCTGGGGCCTCAAGAGATCAGAGCCAGGGAGACTAGAATACTAACCTTCTTGTCGATGGCTCAATGCCCACGACTTCTTGCCTGCTGTGGCCTTGTGCCATGTGCCCTATCATACAAGCTCATCTTGCCTGCTATTTTTCCCTGCCAACTCACAACTGAATTTCTTACACTAAGAATGCAAATATTTGACCATAGTGGGATCCATTCAAAACCCTTTGCTCAAGGCCTTCTGCTGCAAGGACCCCTCTCCTGCCAGGTGGTCCTTTCTGATTGCCCCTTTGCCAGAGAACCGCAGCCAACAAGCACCTCCTTGTTGAAACCTTCCTATTAGTTATTTTGGAGAAGGGGTGCGCTTCATTCTAGGAAAGTGACTCAATGAAAAGGCCAAGGGGGCTTGATGAAGCAGACCTAGAGATTGCAAAGTCCACTGTGACTGACGGGAGACCAAGACTTGACAGGAGCCAGCGAAGCCTCAGCCAAGTGGGCTGGCAACGCCCCAGAGCCCCACCTCCCAACACAGAGCTGGCAGAGTGTGTGTGCTGTCCAGGTCTCCATATGTCAGGACAGCCTGCTTTAGTTCTGCCCGGAAAATGACTCTCTCCACAGAGATCAGATGTCTCCCATGGAGACCCAAATACAAAGTGGGTAACAATAGCGTCTTTGGTGTTCTTGGCACGGCTGGGCCACCTCTCTTTGTGAGGGCCTTTGCTCCAGCTCCCTGGTTCCCCTTCCTTCCTCCCCTTGCTTGCACTTGTGATAAACAAGCCACGCAGAGTCATCACCTTGAATGAGCTCTCTTATCCCCCATATCGATGTCGCTGACATTTGATTCTGAAGCATTGCTGGAAGTGATAAAACAACTTTGCCTTTTACAGAGGTCCTCAGAAGAAAGGAGCGTAAGAATAAGCAGCCTCTTTGTTGACAAGGCCCGCAGGTGCCTCCCAGAAAGGGAGCCTTTTCACTGGGATCCCTTTCTTTCCTTTCAAATGGCCTCCCTAATCAGACCCACACAGTGATAAAGGGAGGCAAGGGGTAGCTCGCTGTCTGAGAGACTTTATTTAAATCGACTCATGTGGTCCCCCTCTGTTCAAAGGCTTTCTGGCCTAATGTCAATAATGGTCACGTTAGTGGTCTGCTGGGCTGCCTTTCCACGATGTTGTTCACAAAAGATCTTAAGTCATATTTTGCCCATTCATGATCTCATATAACCCAGTGGTCACACATACAACATCCTTTGTTTTCAGAGAAATAATGGAAATGCTTATCGAGTAATGGATATTTTCAGTGACAGCTTTGTTGAACCCACTTCGGGGAAGCCAGTCTAGACCTTTTCCAGGTCAGGAAACTTGATCTTGTAAATAAAAAAAACTCAGCCTTGATTCCCAAAGATGGCACGATTCCTACCCTTTACTGAAAGGTCTTATAGGGTCAGAGGAAGAATATGGAGATTAGATTCCCAGCTTTGTAACTCCCTGACTCTCGGATCTTGAGGCCATCAATTATCCTCTTTGAAACCCATTTTACTCATGTGAAAAATAAACCCAATGAGAGCTATATTATGAGCATTTTAAATTGTAATTTTGGTTAAATATCAGATTTCCTATCATGACCTAATGCACTTCTGAGATCTCGAGTCTCTTCTGTTCTGCACTCCTCTCTGCTGACTATTTTAAATTCATTGTTGTCAAGGTCCCTGTGTGGTGCCAACAGTTTGCTCTCCATTACTAACCTAAGGTTGGTTCTCCACAGTGGTCTTGTGGATTGAAATCTACTTCTTCGTATATTAGCCTTGAAATTTACTTCTTCGTATATTAGCAACTACTTGGGAGTTGTTCTACTCTGTAACACAGTGGTGCTCAGTACGTCGATCACGAGTGACTAGTCGATCACAAATGTAATGTGGGCAGATCGCATGGCATTAAAAAAAGAGGTGTAAGCCTATCGCCAACCCTGTCACTTAACTGATATAGAGCACAGCCAACCAGATGCGATCTTAGGTGTCAATTCCATGTGCAAAAACTGCCCTAAATGCAGCAAAACTGACAAGCTAAGCTACTGCCAATTTTTAGGCATTTTTTTTCCTTAAACGTAAAAAAGTGTATTAAAATGAGTGGGGGCTCAATACTTCCTCTATGCAAGAACACTTAGTTCTATTAAATTGACATTCCATGATGTTCACCTTCCCAACATGATCACTGAAGACAAATGTGTGCATACGCAAATGTGGTGAAGAAAGCTGATGGTGCCCAGCTATAAAAAGGTAAAGTGTCTGGGGTCTTAAAGGTTTGACAAGCAACAAAGCCCACATGGAAGAAGCACACCATCCTGTGTGACCACGATGTATCAAAAAGATCAGGTATCAGACATCAAAGAACTAAAAATTATATTATTGTAAATGAGGGGGAGTACAGATTGGGAACCCAAAGCCCATCTGTAGGTAATGGACTTCCCCGTACAGAGGGGTCTCAGGGAGGAGATGAAACAGTTAGGATACAGTGTAGCAATACAACTTTGCTGTAGTCTTCAATGCTTCCTCCTCCTCCCTCTGATGATCCCAATTCTACCTTACAAATCTGGCTAGACCCGAGGATGTACACTGGTACAGATAGGAGCCAGAAACATAGGGAATCCAGGACAGGTGATCCCTTTAGGACCAGTGGTGAGAAAGATGATACCGGGAGGGTGGGTGGAAGGTGATGCACAGAGAAGAAGCTGATTATAAGGATCTACATATAACCTCTTCCCTAGGGTATGGACAATGGGGAAGTGGGTGAAGGGAAACATTGGACAGTGTAAGATATGATAGAGTAATAATAATTTATAAATTATCAGGGGTTCAGGAGGGAGGGGGGAAATGAGGAGCCAATGCCAAGGGCTTAAATGTTTTGAGAATGATGAGTGCACTGGAGTTACGAAGGTGCTTGACACACAATGGACTTATGTATGAATTGTGATAAGAATTGTATGAGCTCCCAATAAAGTATTTTTAATAAACCCAGATTTCAAAAATAAATACGTAGATAGAAATAAAATGAGTGAGGGAGCTGAACCAAGTAAAACAAAAATGTATCACTTTCATAAGAATGGGGAGATTTTCACACTCCAAGCTGACATTCAGCTGAAGTCCAGAGCTCATAAACAGTTCTGGAAACCACTCACTGAGGGAAAGCACCCAAACATGAGAAATATGCTACCTCTTGGACTGCATTATTCGGCTCTATTTATTTTTGTGAGTCAGCCTTTTTTCACATAAAGATCATTAAGTCCAAGTACCATTTTACCATGACTGTTGATCATTTGGAAATGTGCTTGAGGCTGGCTGTCAGCAACTACTGCCCCGACTATGCCTTGCTGGCTCATTCCATTCAGTGCTAGTCATCAGACAAAAAATGTACATAGTTCATTGTATTGTGTTGGGCAATATGGACTCATGCAGTTATGCCAGGTACATAAACATACATTGTACATATAAAGAATTCTCAATGCATTTATGAATAAATGTAATAAATAAATAAAAATAAGTATATGTTTTGCATTTTTGTATTGGTAGATCATTTAGACTCCATCATTTTATAAGTAGTTCACATGCTGAAAAATTGTGAGCACCCCTGCTATAATACATGGCATAAAGTAAGCATAGGGGTTTTAAAGCATTCTCTTCTGAACCTGAAATAGTTAAGGTTGTATTTCTATTTGGCTGGACCATGATGCTCAGTAGATTGGCAGTTCTGGTGTAGTAAATTCCAACCCCCCATGAAGAGATCTGATATAATATATATCAGATATGTTATATATTATATTGTAATATAATATATAATATAATATATAATTGCCTCTATGATGTGATCTTCTTTGAGTCCCTATATTAGGTTGACTAGAGACAAAATTCCACTCTTTCCCAGCATTTTTCCATGGCTTCAAGTCCCAAGAAACACTTGAATCATGTTACAGTGCCTAAGCATTGGATGCTCAACAAACGAACAGTTGTGTTTCAATAGGCTTAAGTATGCCTTGACTGGAGTTAAGGTATATATACAAACATTACACTTCTGGACTCAGAAACCAAGATCCATAACTGTTCTGTGTTTGCCAAGAACCTGTGCAGTCAGATGTGAGCAGCCAGCCAGCCTCACCTGCCTTGGTTGAAGGACCAACTGGAACACAACCAACTGTATTTGCAGGATTTGCAGCGCTTCACCAGAACTGACAGCAAGCTTTAAACTTACATAATGTACCCTGCTAGATTTGTGGATGTCACCAGCATTGAGAAGATAGGTGAGCATTTCTGCCTGATCCATATCACCAAGGGCCATTTTTCTGTTCATAATATCATAGCTGAAGAGGTAAAGACAACTCACTCCCTCATGGGGCCATAATTCAGGGGACTGAAGCTTGGATATTCAATGCACTGTCACAAGAAGTAGCTTCTTGAAAAATTTATGATTGGCCAGGCTCAAGTGGATGTAAGCCAGCTGGCCCAAGATGGCAGGGCAGGTGATGCAAGCCATGTCATACATCTGGAATCGAACACTTTCTTGTCTGCCTCAACCACACTGTGATGTGCTTCAGGAAATTGAATGAAGAGTAAAGAGTGACTCAAAATTTGCACCCACTGGAACCAAATTGAAAACAGTTAGTGAAAAGGTTGACACTGTGAAGATTATTCACTTTCATTCTGTCATCAGTGTGCGATGTTTTGATAAATGGAAGGGCCAAGTGAAGATTTCGGTAAGGTTGTCTGCGACTTCAACAGAGGCAGAGAGATTGGCTGAACTCACTGGTCACTCCATGAGAATTGTGGGCTGCTACCATTCCCAACCTCAACTATTTGGCCTTCTCATGTTGATGTTCCCATGTTGCTGTGGATAAGCCATGTACCCAATGATGGAGCAAGCCTTTGTAGGATGGATCCCCCCCCCCCATTTCATTGCATACAGATAAAAACACCAAGGCTTGCCAAGTGCTAAACACTTGCTTCCAATCCATGCAGGCCCAGAAAAGCTCAGATATGAGAGAACCGAAATCCCAAATCATATTGTGCTTTCTGTCACTATTGTGAATGTGTGCCCTGAATCAACAGTGAAGTTACCCAAGATCTTGTGCCTGGAGGAGCAGGATGCATGCAGGAGGATCCAAGTATTACACTTTTGGACTCAGAAACCAAGATTCATAACGGTTCCGTGTTTGCTAAGATCCTGTGCAGTCAGATGTGAGCAGTTATCCAGCCTCACTGCCTTGGTTGAAGGACCAACTGGAGTACAACCAACTGTATTTGCAGGATTTGCAACAAGAAAAAGAAGAATTTGTGCAAGAACTTCCTTCTCTAGAATAATGTAGGAGATGAAATGGGGAAAGTCAAAATATCCAGATGTAGAATTAATTAAACTAAATCAATTTTGAAGATGTATAAAGCTTGAGGACTCACATTAAGTTAATTTCAAAATGGGATAGAGTTTTTGTGCCAAGATGGAATATGTGGGTGGAGTTTAGACAGTCAATCAGATTGCAGCTTGATTGGAGGACAACCTAGATAAATGGCTCTTCGAGAATGCCCCCTTCCACTCCCCTTCACCCCCTGTGTTCCCTTTTTCGGCTTCACCTTCCTGTTGGGAGCCATGGGGCTGAGACCTGCCAGAGCCCTGTGATGCTTCCACACCATTGGATCCACAAGACCTCGCACCCACCAGTCTGTGATCTTTCTGCATTTTCCATCATTGCATATAACTGCATGAGTCTGAAGAGGGCTTTAAGGGCTAGTATTGGACTTAAGGACTTGATTTGGACTGGGCTTAGATGTTTTCTTAATAACCATTTACACTCGATATAAAACTCTTTCTTACACATATATGATAGTCCCTGGATTTGTTTCTCTAGTCCACTAGTCTAACAAAAGACTTAGCAGAAGGCACAGGAACCAAGGTGGTATGGTGTTGGCAGAGGATTGACACACAGAAACAGACCCAAACAAAAATACCCAGGCAATTTTGACAAAGGTTCAAAAGCAATTAAAAAGAAAAAGGACAACATTTTTGACATATAGGAAAGCATACCCTCCCTCGCCCCACCTCCCACCGTCCCACCTCAAGAAAATGAACTTCACCCTAAACTTCTTTCTTTTTATAAAAAATAACTCAAAATGAATCATGAACTTAAATGCAAGCTATCAAACATTTAGAAAGAAGTAATTGGAGAAAAATCCTCAGGATCTAGGCCAAGTGATGAGTTCATTCCTGTAAAAGCCTGTACTCCAAAAGTAAAGGACTCCTTCAAAAGTAAAAATTCTTGCTCATGAAAAACTAAAGAAAATGAAAAGACAGGCTAAAAATTTAAGGAGTTTATAAACAAATCTTAATGTATTAGACCTATGCAAACACAAAGAATGTTTAAAACTCCACAGCAAAAATGTCTGGCATTGAGCCGAAGACATGAATAGGTAGTTTATAAATGGTGAGTGAACACATGGAAAGATGTTGGATACCATTAGTTGACAGGGAGATAAAAATAATATCACGGTGACATCATTCTACATCAATCAGAATGGCTGAAGGGAAAAAGACAGTAATAATACCAAATGCTGTTGGATTTTGAACAAAAAAACTGAATCTATCAAAACTGAACCTATCCCATCTATCTAATGGGAATGTAAAACAATACAGCCACTCATGAAATGAGTTTGGAAATATCTTTTAAAGTTGGATAAACTTGTGAGTCCATACCTATGCTTGTTCACATTTATGTCAGAGAAATGAAAGCCTGGATCTGCACAAAAACCTGTCCATGAATATTTAGAACAGTGTCCTTTATTATAGGCCTAAACTGGCAACAATCCTTCTAGAAATGAAGAACAGATGCGTGGTTACCAGAGACAAGGACTAGTAGGGGCACAGGTGTGAAAGGGAATTGAACTTTGTCTTGATGTAATGAGACAAATCTATGCCAGTGTTAAAATTGCATAGCACAGTATACACACATAATAACAAGTGCATGCAAATTCTGGTGAAATTGAATAAGGTCTATAGTCTAGTTAATGGTATTGTACCGTGGTCAGTTTTTAAAATTTTGAAGTTGTACAGTAATTATGTAAGAGCTTCCCTATTGGAAAAGGGTGAAAAATATGACACTCTGTAATACTTTTGCAACTTCCTTTATGTGTGTCATTTAAAAATAAGAAATCCAGTGACATTCATCTAAGAATAAGAAAGAGCTGTATATCAAGAAGTAATTATATATTAAGAAGGCATCCCATGCCATTCCAACCCAAGTCCATAAATCTGATACTAGTCCCTAAATTTCTCTTCAGACTCACATAGTCAAATGCAATTATGCAGAATGTAGGAAGATCACAGGCCAATAGCTGCAATGTCATGTGGATCCAAGGTGTATGAAAACGTGGTAGAGAAGTGCCAGTTCTCAATGTCATGGCAGCATCCCAGCAGGTAGGAAGGCAAAGCAAAAGAGAGAAGTTCCCATTGTCTCACACTGTTATGCCCAAATACGTACACCATCTGTCATCAGGCTGCTATTGACAAATTTTACTCTATCCCTGGTCAAGAGTGCCTAAACTAAGTGCCACCTAGAAAATTCAGACTCATGGGGGCCTTTTAAGACCGTAGAACTGCCCCCGTGGGATTCTGAGGCTAATTCTTTTTAAGGAACTAGAAAACCCCAACTTTCCCTTAAGAAGTGCCTAGTAGTTTTGAACTGCAGTCATTAGAGACTGAAGCTCCAATCATAAACACCATGCCACCAGGGCTCCCTGAACACCTAGTTGACACCAAAATCATGTAACTACCACCTCACCCCATCAACTGAAAGGGGATTTCCTCAGGGGCTTAGGCTGCTTACAGCATATGTGGATGCTCTGGTAAAGCTCACTGACTGTTTTGCTGGATGGAGCCTGCATCTGGCTCATCATCTGACCTCTGATTCCTTGGATATGAGCCAGTTGCCTTGTCAGTTCTGAGTGTCCCCAGCACCCTCGCCTTTCAGGCCAACACAGAGGCCAAAGCAAGGAAACCGTTAAACAGGACTGAGGAGCAGCACTGAGACTATGTCTGTGAGGCAGCTCAATAGGTAGTCAGGCTCTCTGGTGCAGAGAGGCAGAGACCCAGGGACCAAGTTGCTGAGAGGCTGAGGCCCAGAGAGAGACTTGGATTCTGGCTAAGGAGAGCAGTTGCTTTGGACCAGCAATAATTAAAATTGCAATCCTACTCCCATCCATAAAGCTTCTCCTCTACTCCCCTTCCCAACTTCATTTTCTCCAGAGCCCCCTATAACCTGTGACAGGGGCTCTTGGGTTATTTATTGTGTCTATCATCCATTTGCCTCTCTTTATTTGTTTCCCTCTCTTTGTCAGTTTCATGAGGGCAAGTGTATTTTGTTCAATCCTAGAGTCCAATTAGATCGCAGATGTTAAAACAAACAGATAGATTGCTGAATGAAATCCTCAGGATTTTTTACTTTGTCACTTCACGACACCTTTTACTGGTTGTTTCCTCTATCTTTGCCATGTTGTTGCTGTTGGTCAAAATGGAACACATAACTCAGACTCCACGCCAGCCAGCTGCTCTCAATGTGTATCATTGTCAGGTGCCAGGGAGTCAGCTCTGATCCACAGCGACCCCAAGCACAACAGAAGGAAACATTGCCTGCTCCTGTGACAGCCTCACAATTGTTACTGTGCCTGAGCCCATTGATGCAGCCACTATGTCACTCCTCCTTTTCTTCACTGCCCTTCCACTTTACCATGCATGCTGGCCTTCTCCAGGGACTGGGGTCTTCTAACAACATATTCAAAGTATGTCAACGAAGTCTTGCCATCCTTGCCTCTAAGGAACACTCTGACCTTACTTCTTTCAATACTGAGCTGCTTGTCCTTTTTAGCAATCTGTGATATTTTCTTTTTTTTTTGTTTTTTTTTTTGTTGTTTTTTGGGGGGCATCACTGCTCTCCGGTGGTGGGAGTAGGAGGCCCAGCCCCACTGCTGGAATTGAACCTCCGTCCCAGTGGGCCGCAGTCCCGCGCACAACCACTACGCCACCGGGGCTCAGCCTAATCTGTGATATTTTCAATATTCTTCTCCAGCACCACAATTTAAATGCATCTGTTCTTCCATGTTATTTTTTCTTATTTAATGTCACACTTCTATATGACTATGATACAGTGGAGATTACCATGGCTTGGGTCAGACACACCTTAGTCCTCAAATTGACAAGCTCATACCACCCTGAATGTGCCCAATCTTGTCTTTTGATTAATTCCCGCTTCCTTGAGCACTGATTGTGATTCCAAGCAGAATGAAATCCTTGACACCTTCCAGCTTTTCTCCATTTGCCACGATGCTATCTGTTAGTACAAGTTTGTGAGGATTTTGGTCTTCCTTCCATTGAGTTGAGTTGTAATTCGTACTGAAAGCTATAACCTGGGTCTTCATTAGTAGGAGCTTCAAATCCTTCTGATTTTCAGCAAGCAAGGTTGGGCCAGCTGAATATTGCAGGTTGTTAGAGTCTTCCTGCCATCCTGATGCCATGTTCCTCTTCATAGAATCCATCTATGATGATGATTTTTTCAGCACACAGACTGAACAAGTGTGATGAGAGAATACAGCCCTGATGAATACCTTTTCCTGATTTTAAAAAGTGCAGTATTCCCTTGTTCTATTTGCACAGATGTCTATTAATCCATGTACAAGTTCCAAATGAACACCATGTAGTGTTCTGGAATTCCCATTCTTCTCAAACTTATCAACAATTTATTGTGGTCCACACAGTCAAATGCCTTTGCAGAGTTAATGAAACACAAGTAAGCATCTTTCTGGGACCCTCAGCAAAGATCCACCTGACATCAGCAATGATCTCCCTTCATATTGCTGACTCTATGGTTATTTCATGTCCTCTATTGAAACTGGCCTGAACTTCGGGCAGCTCCTTATCAATGTACTGCTGAAATTATTTTTGACTAAAATTTTAGTTGTGTGAGATATTGATCATATCCTTCTGCAGTTGGATTGTCTGTTGAGTCACCTTTCTTTGGAGTGGGCATAAATATTGAGAATTGTTAACACAGGAAGAAGAAGCAAACTCAAGCATACCATAAGGTTGTACAAAGATCTATAGAAGACAAGAACCAATCACACTTCCCATGCTGAGTTGATTTCAATTCATGATGATCCTGTAGGAAAGAGTAGAATGGCTCCTGAAGCAATTGTTCCTCCAAATGTTCCTGAAGGTGTGCATCTTTACAGAAACAGACCACCTCATACTTCTCCCAAAGGACAGCGAAGGGATTCAAGCCACATAGAACAGAGTTCATACTGGATAGAGAGGGTACAAGCTCCCTGAGGCTCAGTCGTCTGGACAGAACAGGGGCCAAGGGCTGACAAAGATGGGAGAGCTGCCTGAAAGCTCCTGTGTTTCCATGGGATTCCCTCTAAAGGTAGCAGGGAATGACCAAGCTACAGCTAAAAGAAGCCTTGAGAGGGACCACTCAGGCTTTATTTTCTCATCTATAAAATAAAGAATATAATCATCTTTATTGTTAATGGATGTTCTTGCTGTCTCTCAATGTTCTTTCATAAATAAAAAGGAACAAATGCTTTATATACCAGATCAAAACCACGAGTTAATTCCAACATCAACCAATAGGCACCTTGCAATTCCTTGATGCCCCTTGCAGGGCTGGCCAAGGTAAAGTCAAGGCAAGCAGTCTGCCCAGGAGTGAGATCATTATCAGGTGAGCGTCCTGCAGCAGCTGTGGTTTAAGTCAAAGGCAGACACCAGGCAGGACCATAGTGACCTCGGATGAAGCTCTGGATTGTGGATTCCAATGGGGATTTGGGGCAGACAGAGGAGGGTCACCCAACAGGATCCACGGGCTGTTCAATCAAGTGGTCAGCTGCGAAATTCATCAGGCAGGTTGTACCCCACCACCTGCTGTACCCTGGACCTCCCACCTTAGATAAAGTTAGCAAGAACATTTTCAGATAGTTAAGGAGTGAGTGGGGGACCACTCAACCTAAAAGTATGATGAGAGAAGGGGAAGAAGGGGAGTCCCCAGGAAGAGGAGGGTTGGTATTTGAACCACCTTGACTCTGGAGGACCAAGTTACCCTGTCCTGTGCACACCAAGGCGAGCCAAATTTTCCTGAGGAGACATGGGGGAGAGGGTGATGATCAAGGATTCTCAAGATAGCCACAATACAGGTGACGAGACGTGATGTGACCTCCATTTGGTTAAAAACAACTTGTCTTTGGGACCTAACAATGAATGGGTGTATTCTTGCCCAGCCCCTCAAGTCAAGGGGAACGATTCGTTTTTAGCTTCCCTTTTTCTTCATTCAGCTTTTACATGACTCTAAAGCAACTTAACAAAGGCCATCACATGGGTCAGTGGAACCACAGTCTGCAAAGTGACATCTTTGCTTTGAAGATTTTTGAAAAGGTCTCATGGAAGGGATTTGAATATCATGGTTTGACACTGGAAATCTCCATATACAAACTAATCTCAGGTATGTAAATTAGATGATATTAGGTTAAAATCCTACTTTATATCTTAATTTAAGGGATATGTATTGGGATTTACTTGGTGGTTTTAACTTTTATTTATATTTAAGAAAAAGACACCCAGCAAGTTCGCTGTTAAACAATTTTATTTTCTACCGGGGTCTGCTCTAATGTAGGTCATCATGACAATCACAGTCCAATTGCTTCCTCTAGTTCCAGCGAAGCCTTCAGGTTTGGATTTTGTGTATTCATATATTCAAGAGGTAGGAGGCTGGTGGCATTCTGATCATATTATCCTGTGCGACACTACCACGGTCACCTTCAATTCTGCTGTAGAGTGACTTTCCTGAGAAAAGTGGCAGCCCTGAGAATTTGTCCTGTAACAGAGCAGCCCTGGTGGCCTAGTGCGCTTGTGGGCTATGAGGTGTACTGCTAAGTCCAGGAAAGCAGTTTGAAAGTACCAGAAGCTCTGCAGGAGAGAGATGATGCATTCTGTTTCCGTAAAAGGAAGTTACCCTCTCAGAAACCCACAAGAGTCATTCTCCCCTGTCCTCTACCATGACTGTGAGTCAGAATTGATGCCACTGCAGTGAGTATTTAAGAGCTAGACGTTTTGGGGGAAGGGCTGGGTTGCTTCCTTTGTGTTGGTCTGACAAGACGCCTATTATACCGTCACCCTGAAAAAAGTTCTTGGGTGGCTTAGACAGAGTTTAAGTGAACAGCTAGCTTTTCGTTTACCATTTTCATCGATTGGTCAAACTCATTTAACTTAGATTTGTTCTGTCGTCAGGAGAGGCTCTTGACTCAGCTCCATAAAGAGTCTCATTGACTTGAGCCTTTAAATGGACAGAAAGAATGCTTAATCCTCTAGTGTGAGCTATTACTTGCTTCGGTTTTGAAAACAACAACTCTCTTCTGTGCTTTTTCTTTCTTTCTTCTAGATCAACTAATAAATTCCCTAAGGGCAGGGAGAGTGATGCATTCATGACTGTAACTGTAATATACAGAATAATTTCTGGCACACTGTATGATCTCACATTGGTTGGCTGGATTCAATGATTGATCATCTATATACAACATCATTTAACTTAATAAAATGTTGTTAAGTAAAAAAGTATTGCCATAAAAATCTGTATTAGACAATAGCATTAAAATATGATGCTATCATTTCTTGATATAGCCTCCATCTGTCTATGCCCTTGTGAAAGCAATGTTTTCATCCTAGTCTAACCCTCTAGTCAAAACCACGGTCTTTGCTGTCTTGAGACAATCTAATTCTGTTCCCTTTAAATGTTCTTTGTGTTTTTGTAATGAAAAGAAATACGAAATTCAAAGAACAGTAATATGGGGTGGATGAGGTAAGGATTCTGAACAAAATTATCACAAGATAGCCCTTTCTAAATGTAAAGAACAGGTACATTGTCATCATGGGGTGAGGGAAGATGTCTTGGCCCAACTTTCCTGATAGTTTTCTTGACAATGCAGTTTTCAATTTCTTAAAAACTTCTTCCAATAGAGTTCCCATAACTTCCTCAAGAAACTCTGTCAAGATTAACCTTTCGGGATCCCCAGAACAGTCCCTATAACCTTCTGAGCTAGAATGTTAGTAACAATTCTCGTGATTGTGTGAGTGCATGTAGTGTGTACACTACATGTGTCCTTTAGCCTATATTTTTAAATATAATAATTCTGATATCCAGTGACTTTTCTATCCACTCAGCATAAGGAAATCATAGGATCTTTAAGGAAAGTTTAAAATAAATTCAAGTTAGTGTGACTCCAGGCCATCGCCCTAAAGTTCATTTTCTTCAGTTCTTTAAAAAAAAATGGCTTGAAGTGTAGACAAGAACGAGAAACTCCAGGCACAGCTCAGATTTTATTCCTAATTTACACAAGTGAAAAGCAGAAACATGGTCTATGGACAGCCCTCCCTGGGGCTTTCTGGGTATTGTTTCCAAGTTGCTCTAGAAACCAGTGCCCTCGTTTCAGAAGAACCCTGGCTTTCTAGTGTATGCCTGATTGCACTGATTGTATGTGCAAAAGCAGCAAGTCATCAAAGAGGCAAAATCTCCCCTCCAGCATCCAAACGTGCTGAGCAGAGGGTTTGAGCCAGCTTATCTGATGTCGCCTGAAAGAAACAGTTTCTAGTCATTACAAAAACCAGTTGTGGCCCAAGGTCATGGGTGTAGAGATAAGTTAGGCACCTAACATGCTGTTTGGAAAAAGCTTTCTCACTGGAAGTCCATTAGAGCATGGTTTTAGGAATGAATTGCTCTGCAGGTCACTGTCTCAAAATCGTTTGTGAAATTGTATATGACATACAGAAAAGGGAGTACAACAAAGGTGTTAATTATGTTAACAAATGCTTATAAAGCAAACACCTACATCATACCTCTCAGGTCAAGCACTCCCCCACCCCCTAACCCCCAGCCATTTCCTTTCATTTCCCATTTCCCTTTCAGACCCCAGAAGTTTCCATTGTGTACTTCCAATCATACCTCTTAAAATCCTACTTCTTCACTCTCCTGTCCATATGTTATTTTCTTCATAGCTGAACCACCTATGTATGCATCCCTGAGCATATAGTATAGATTGAATTGATTGTGAGCTTTATAGAAATGCAGTAACGCTCTAAGTATTACTTTGAACTTACTTCCTCTGAGCCCCAGTGGCCTAGTAAAGGGGCTTTGGGGATGGAGTGGGTGACAAGTTGAACTTCTAACCACAAGGTCAGCAGCTCAAAACCACCAGCAACTTCTTGGGAGAAAGGTGAAGTTTGGAAAACCCACAGGGGCAGTTCTATTCCTCCCCACCGGGTCCCTGTGATTCAGAATAGACTCAGTGACAGTGAGTTTGCCCTGTGTGTTAGAGTTCTAACATCCACATCAGTGCCCCAAATTATCATATAGTTTTGCCATGGTGGCTTTGTGCATGAGTTGGAATAGATTAGTTGTTGTTGTTTTTTGCGTTCCACTGTAGAAAAACCTGTGCTCTTTTCAGGGAGTTCTTGAGCTGATCCGAGCACTGTGCCTTTATGAACAAGGCTGCCTCAGACATTCTGGAACATGTCTTTGGGGTCATGCATGCATGTGCTTCTCACAGTCATGGGATCCTCTAGGAGGACACATGCTGGGTACACAGAGGCCATGTAGCTTCACCTCTACATTTCCAGCATGGCTGTACCAAGTCACAGTCTCACCAGCAGGGGAGGAGAGGGCCATGGTTCTAGATCCTCGCCAGCAGCACCGTAGAAGTCTAACGTTTCAGATTTGATTTTTCAAAAAGATCCTCTTTAAACCTTTCAGGGTACAAGATCTTGGATCTCAATAGGATCTGCTTTGGTGTGTACTCGCTGCACAGCCCAGCAGAAGAAACCACGCCATGGATCCTGTTAGCTGTTCTGGACAAAGTGGCCTGGCAGAGGGTTTCACTGGATGTGGTTCCAAGGCCCCTTGCCGCCGGGGTTCTGTGCACGTGCCTTCCTTTATGCACATTGTTCTTCAGGTGCTCCCAGGAGCAGTCTTCTTGCTCTTGTGATCATGAGTGTGGAGAATTGGGTCCCCGGAGAAATTATTCTGGAGCATTGCTTATATTGGAATTCAATTCGGGTTGCTTGGCTGATTGCTTGCCAAGAAAGCTACCTTTGCAAAGCAAAGGCCATCTGATCACTTAACCGTGATAGAATTCTAATCTCTTTCTTTTTCGAATGCCCTAAAACTTCATGGGACTCTTGGTGAGACGATTAATGTCTTCAGGCTCAGCAAGCCACCAAGCTTCTTTGACATCTTGTAGGAAGGTAGTGAAGATTGGGGTACTGACATCCTTTCCACTGCTGCACCAAGAAGCTCCCAGAGAGGAAGGATATGGCTCTTTAAAAGATCACATATAAAATACTGCGGGTCAGGGGCACGAAGAACAGAAACCATGGGGGAAGGGAGAGAGCAATCGGTATAGATGCGAACATAATAATACTTTATAATTTATCAAGGAGTCAGGGGTGGGGGAAGTTGTGGGGAGTGGAGCTGATACCAGGAGCTCAATAGAAAGTAAATGTCTGGGAAAGAATGATGGCAGCATATATACAAATATGCTTGATACAATTGATGTATGGATTTTTATAAGAGCCCCCCCCAGTACAGTGACATTTGAACACAAATATGTAATAAATAGGAGGCACTCATCTCTTAAGAATTAGTAGCGACCTTTCCTGGTGAAACTGGACATTCTGGTGCATTTCAAATGCTTTCGAATCAGGAAGCATTGTCGTGGAGTTGAGTAGGCTTGAGTGGAGTTTATAGACTGACACAAGGACTAGCGACCTGGTGACATGCTTCTAAAACCCAGCTGATGGGTTGGAGGACAACCATCTAATCCTCAGGACTAATTTCATGGCAGCTGTTCATATTGCAGCACGTGCAAATTGCCAGTCACTAGATTAAGCAACTGCATGCATTGTTTTATTTCATCTTCTCAGCAAACTGATCCCTGAAATGCTCGTCTCCCATCCTACCGGTCCCTGGTCGCTGCACCCTGGACCTCTCTCTGTGTTCTTCACACTCACCTTCGCAAAGGCTTCTTTGAAGATTCCTCCCTTCAGGTCCCCACTAGTGATCTCATCCTCAGTATGGTTAGGTCCACCAAGTTGATTGGACTCACAGCAACCCCGTGGGGGAGGGGAGAATTGCCACATAGGGTTGGGTAGGATGCATCCTTTACAGGAGGAGCCCTGGTGGCGTCGTTGGTTACATATAGCCACAATGTCAGCAGTTCGAAACCACCAGCTGCTCCACAAGAGAAAGATGCAGCTTCCAATCACAGGAAAGAGTTGCAGTCTCAGAACCCCACAGGCGCACTTCTTCCCAATCCTGTAAGGTCGCTATGCATCAGAATCAACTCAACAATGGCAGCAAATGTTTACAGGTACATCAGGTATCACCTGCTGAGCCTCTGGCTGAGTTCAAACTGCCAACCTTACTGGGAGCAGCTAAGCACTCCGCCATTGGGCCACCTGTCTGCATTTCCATTGAACACTAGAATTCCTCTACCTCAGAACCAAACATATCCTATTGTAATATTCTTTGGGTTGCTCTTTTTCCAGCAGATTTTACTTTCCCAGGTAAAAGAAGCTATTTATTTGTTTAATTCGGGTTTTCTCAAAGGAGTCTCAAGGAGACTCCCAAATCTATGTTGACTAACTGAAGGATTAACCACATTTTACAGGAAAAAAAAGGAAGACAATGTGGTTGAAGGAGGTTAAGTGATGTATGCAAGTCTTATCCAGGGTCCATAAGCCTGGTCACCTTCATTCCTAAACCTGTGTTTGTAACCAGAAGCACCAGGCTTCTCAAATCCTACCTTCTTCGAATGTAGTGTGGTAGGAACTGTGTGGAGTTCTTCACACATCCGCCTCTCTTAGTCCGCACAGTCACTCTGTGAAATCGACCTCCCTCCCTGCTCATCTTACAGATAAGGAACCTGTAGCTTGGGGAGTCGAATGCCTTTCACCCAAAACCTCATAATTGCTTTATGAAGCAGCAAAGGTGAGTCTCTCAGACTGTTCTCTATCCCCGCCCCCACGCCAGTCTCCCTTCCTAGACTCACTGGTATCACAGCATCTGTCTTTTGCAAACAAGACCAGTATGAATGGAGTGGAGAATGTCCTCTGGACTTGCTGTTTGCTGGGGTTTGGTTTGGCTTTTCACCTCATAACAACGCTTGAATTCATTAAACTCATCGAGCAGTCTATGTAATACCGAAGTAGAATCATGAATGAAGCCATGTGCGCTGCTCTGAGGGGACACTGGAGTTGACTGCGTTCAAAGACAAGCCCTTTCCTCCATGAGGCAAGCTGGGCGGATTTCTAAGCCTCCGGAGTTTCCTTTCCTCATTTTCCAACTCAGGGTGCCAATAGTACATTTGCCATAGGCTTCTGTGAGGATCAACACAGCGCCTGGCACCAATGTGAGCACTCTTTAACATTGGCAGATTAATTAGGATGCTTTGGCTGCCAATACCAGATTTTTTTTCCCTTTGATGAGCTTAAACAACAATAGAATATCTTCTGTAAAAATAAGGAGACCAACACTTCTTTGGTTCCAGAGGTAGGTAATTTAGGGTTGATTGCACAAGAACTCAGTCTCACCTTGACACCTTCGGACTTCCTCCTTGAGTTTTATTCTCCCCTGGCAGACTCTGTGATTGGAAGTTCTTGAATGCTATAACTAGCTAAACACCTGACCGATAACTGAGAGGTTGGAGGTTCAAGTCCCTGCAGAGGCAAAGCTCCATGAGGCACAGTTGTATTTTCACAGACCTGGGTTAACAGAGACTCACTTGACTCACTAACGACAAATGGGTTGGTGTTAGGTTTAGGTTAGTTCTGAACACAAGTCCAGCATTGACTTTACTAGAAAGCTAATGAAAATATTTAAGTACACACCTTCATTAACACTGTAAGACTAAGCTCAGACCAATGGCTGAAACAGCTCCAAGTTTCAACAAAATGATCCTTTTATTTATATCCGCTTATCTTTTACTCTAGTTTGCACCTTCTCAGTGGTTCCAAGGGAGAAAGACCTAGAGACTTACTCCTATAAACATTGCAGCCTATACAATCTTGTGTGTGTGTGTGGGGTGGGGAGTTTTCTTCCAACATAGTAGATGGCTGTGTGTCACAATGAACTTGAAGGCTCCTCAGGACAACAACAGCCCAACCACCAAGAGCTGGAAATAGGAAACGTGTCACACCTGCTTTCTTGTTCCACTTGCTTTTCCCTCTCCAGGATCTCACAGGTGGTTTCAAGCTGCTGGTCTTGTGGTTAGCAGCCCCACTCAGTGGAAACCACGGTGGGAGAGCCAAGGAAGAATGATGGAACTTTCTGCTCCTGTGAAACTGGACAGACTTGGAAACCCACAGGGGCAGTTCTACTCTCCTGTATAAGGTTGCTCTGGGTCAGATCCAATACACGTTTGGATTTTGATTTGGAGGATCCCAATTGGTTATGATGCCCAGACCCTTCGGAAAGAAGGAAACAACAAATATGGATGAGACTGTAAGGGACAGGAAGCCTCACATGCTGTTTATGAAATTGTAAATTTCATAAAGCCCCTATGGAAAACAGTTTGGCACTGCTTCCAATTGTTAGACACAGAACTGCTTGGTGATACCGAATAGTCCCACTCCTAGGCATATGAGGGTAGGTGAACCAATATTGCTACAAAATCATGGAAACTTTGAGTGAACAAGAATAGCAAGATGCGAAGCTATTCTTTCTCTACATAGCCTCCACTCTGTTCTACACACATGTGAAGGCAGTGTTTCTGACTCGCTAGCCCTTCAAAGAACTCTGTCCTCTCTGATACACAGCATGTTAAATGGTAGTTTGGACCTCGTCAAGAGACTCCACTGGGATTCACTTTTAAAGTTTTTTTAGTTTGGGGAGCAAAGAGAGTCTGGTATGTAAGGTGGATGGGGGGAGTTTTTCAAGAATATTCTTATAAATCAACCTTTGCTGCCCTTGAAGACTGAGCAACTGTTTGCTATAACAGAAAAAAATTCCTCAGCATGATGTTACTGGTCTATTTCTCACCAATGCAGTTTTCAATGTTCCTAAAACTTCTTCCTAAGAAACCCTGCTTCCTGTGTCCTTCAGGAAAATCCATCGACATTAGACTTCCAGAATCCCACAGAGCAGTCACTATCATCTTCGGAGCGGATATCTACGCTCTGAATTTAAATGTCTCAGCAGATTCTCTCTTAAGCCACAATTTCATTTGGACCATTTTTTGGAAGGCATCCGAATAGGATGAAAGCAGGTCTATTATTGAGAGAACTTGTCTGCAACCACCCAATGATCCCAGAGACACATTTGAACATGTTTGATTTCCATTAAGCATGTACATGCTTGAATTGTAACCCTAGCAGCAATGCTTTTTAAATTACCCTCATAAAATGAAGTGTAGAAATCTGTAGGGAAGGGCTACAGAGATGGTAAAGCCATTTTCAGAAGCACATAGACCTAGGTGAAGATGTACGGAGGGGGCAAATAGCTTCACATTTGGTTATCTTTGTTTAATAAAAGTGTCTATGGTTTTGTAAGCAATGGTTCATACCTATGCCATATATTTGAAATAGAGCAGGGCCATAGGAGCCCTAGTGGGGCGGTGGCTACTGCTGGGCTGAGATCTGCATGGTCAGCAGTTCGAAACCACCAGCAATTCTGCAGGACAAACCGGGGCTCTCGTTCTACGCCGGTAAACAGTCACAGTCTCAGAGACCCTCGGGGGCTGTTATGAATCAGCATTGACTTCATGGCAGGGTGAGTTTTTTTAAAATGATATATACACCTATGGCTATTACAACATTATTTACAAAAGCAGAAAGTCAAAGTCATTTGTATGCCCCCCACTGGATGAATGGATAACAAACAACGGTGAATATGGAGAATTATAGACCTATCAAGAACAATGGCGAGTTGGCAGCCAAATATCTGAAAACAAGGATGATTCTGGAGGACTTCATGTGGAGTGAAATAAGCCAATCATAAAAAGACAAATGCTGTGTGGTCCCAGTATTATTAAAAAGTCAAGGATAGATATACACACAGAATGTGTTACACTGAGTGGGAGAAGAGGCAGAGGAACTCACCTTTTAGATAGTTGACAGTTGTTACTTTCAGTGATAAGAAAGGCGATCTCAAATATAAGTGAAGTCAGCATACATTTGCCAAGATAAAGAAAGACATGAAAATGAACAAGAGGAGGACAAACACAATGGGGACAGTATTCCAATTTATCTGGATGAATGGAAAAGCTGTATTGCATATGTCTGAATCATTCGATTTCTTTCTAGTCTTTCTAGGGCATCAGGTCTGTGATTTTAGGGTCACAGGCCAGATATGGGCTGGCACCTTTTTGTCCAGAAACACCAGAGTTGATCCTGGGTTCCTTGTCTAATATTTAACCCTGCACAATCCCTACACCATCATCAGAGGTCAGATGGATTAATCTGGAATGTCAAGGTTTATTTATTTACCCACCACCTACCATGCTGGGTTATGTTACCAGTAGTGATAATGTTGTCTTGCCTTGCAGGGAGTATGCACACTCGGAGGCCAACGTTGAAATCAAATCTTAAGATCATCCATGAGTGGTGATTTCCCACAACAGCAGAAAAGCTGCAGTAAGTAGCAGGAGTCCAGGGTTACAGAGCAGAAGCTAAAGCAGAACAGAGTCAGATTTTCTCAACATTCAACATCAGATGTTTTTGTTTATGCTCCATGGCTTCCTCTTTTCAGTCACACACATGCATATAGACACACTCGCAAATCCTCCTCAATGAAAGTCTCTTTTACTTCATCTTCCCAGACCTTTTCCATCTTCTGAGAGCTCTTTCCTCTAAATCTGTTTAACATGTAAAAGTCAATGTCATATACATTCACCTTTAATGCAGACTGTTACCTCTTTATACACACACACACACACACACGCTTAATATAACTTACCTCCCAAACAGATATACTTCCTGAGGCAAGGGTGACACATACTTTTACCTCCACCCTTTGCCAGAGCAAAACACAGAGTTTGGGTTCAGTTAATTATTTGAATGGAGTAGTTCAAACAGGTGTGGCCCTTTCCTTCCTGGTTAAATTTCCAGCAACATTTCTTGATGGCCCCATCTGCACCAAGTTCCCACTGAAATACTCAACAGAAGAGGGCAAGTCCAAGTGCTTTACAGCCAACAATGTCACGGGATACCTGAATCTACATTCCATCACTCTTCAACCTTAGGGATAGATTTATATCTAATCTAAGTCTTTCTTGCCCCAGTATGATTCTCAGATATAAGCCATTGGTATAGAAGTCTAGGCAAGTGATAGCCACTGCTCAAAAAAACCAAAATCACTGCTAATCAGTCAATGTCGACTCAGTGACCTTATAGGACAGGGTAGACTTTCCCTCAGTGTGTTTCTGAGACTGTCCATCTTTGTGGGAGTAGAAAACCTCGTCTTTCTCCCTGGGAGGGACTGGTGGTCTCGAACTTCAAACACTGCAGATTGCAGCGCAATTAGTAACCACTATGCCACCAGGACACCTTGATCACCACTACAGTGAGTATTTATTGAGTAAATAGACAAAGAATAAAACTTAAGAGAAAACATTTACTCCAGGAAACAAGAAAACATTTCTGAAACCCTTGTCTTCTTTCAACTTGGATCCTTACTATACCTGCCCCCAATTATCACCCATTGTCATCATGGCAGCCCTCCCATTCATGGCGACTGACTTCCTCAGACACAATGTAACCTGGCCATTTTGGTCCAAGGAGTTTTCCTTCATTGAGTTTGGGACACTAGATTACCAGGCCTGTCTTTCTCATCCGTCTTAGTCTGGAAACTCTGCTGAAACCTACTTACCCTCCCAGGAACCCACAACCCTCCACTGACTCATGAGGAGTGGCCGCACAGTCTGTGCACTGGTCAGTAATGGAACCCCAGTCTTGCATGCAAAAGACAAGAGTTCTACCATTGGACAACCACTGTCACCACCCATGATCAAGGCTTTTCTATCTGTTAAATGAAAGATTGAATGAAATGGTAAATTCACATCATAAATTATAACAACAAAGATTGATGACAGAAAAAAACTCTCTAAAATAGCTGTTTTATCTTACAGAGGACACCTTGAGCCTGTCCTCCTCAATTTGACAGGTGTAAAATTCACAGCCTCCTTTGAAGAAAGCTATGAAAGTGTTCCTGTTTGTCGCTGATGGACCTTCCAAAAATGCACTGTGGGGCTATATGCCAAGATTCCATGACAGTTATAGATTCTAAGCATTCTATTTCTTTAGTTGTTTAGAAAATCCTAATTAATTCAGATTTCTCAAAGAAACCTTTCTTTTTGTAAGCCAACTCCCTACAGGATGGAGCATTCATTAAATTAAGAAATCACTTTTAGCTTTCTTTGAATGGTCCCAAGAGTATATGTTGTGAGAACGCAAGTGATTCCTTTCTAGGGCTTCTCAGTGTATTGTGAGAATGCAAATGATTCCAGTCCAGGGCTTCTCAGGGCAGCTCACACATCTCACATGACTTCTGAGTGTCTCTCCTGGTGGCAGTAGGAGTGTAAAGGAGAGGGTGAGGAGAATGAGAGGCCACACTAGTGTACATGAAAAGGAAGAAAATGTTTCAAAGTGAATTGTCATGATGAGGGCACAACCCTTTTTGATGTGACTGAACAGTTGATTTGTATGATGCACTAAATATAGCTCAGAAAAACTCATTAAAACAGATCAATAAAGTGTACAAATGCCTTCAGTTTTGTTCCTGCAGGTTAATGTCAAGAGTCTCACTATGAAAACCATTTTGAGTGTAAAGGAGGCTTACAGAAGCAGCATTCACATATTGATATATTGGGTTATGAATAGTTAAAAGTTTTTATTGTCCAAACATGTACTCAAGTCATTTATTCAAAACATGTCTGAGCACCTAGCATGGCCAGAAAACAATGTGAGCAGATGTGTGGGACTCAGAAACAGATCCAAATTCTGTTTGATCCAGTAACTTGACTCTCCAGGAACCTCTATTCTCTCCGTTTTTCATGGGTTAACGCCATCCACAGGCTCCAATGACCTTCAGGCAGTTTCTCACTCCCTTTAGCATGGCCAGTAGCCGCCACCACTGCCAATGCGTCCCCATTTCATAGCCTATGTGGATATGTGTTCCCACACCTCCCCACTCTTATGGATGGAAAATACTTTCCGGTAGAAATAGTCATTAGTGCATTAGTGCAATAGTGTCATTAGTGCAACCATTGGCACAGAATTCCAGACTTGGGGAGGCACCTGAGTCAGTGTTTACTGAGTGAATCAACAATGGCTAGGACTTTAGAGAAAGTATTTACTTCAGGGCAGAAGGAAAGCTTCCTGAGGTCATGAGTATTGTCCTCTGTTTTCCCTTGAGCACAGCTTTTGAAGCCAAGCCTAGAAAGGGAGTGTCTACCTCACAATTTTCATAGCAGTCCTTGGCAGGTCTGGTCTGGAGAAATGTGGCTGAGAGACCACATTTAAACCGGTCACCGGAATAAGGAGACTATCCTGGTTGACGTGGTTTTGTGCTAGATGCCCATCTTTGAACCACTGATTACTAATGAAAGCAATGATATAGAATATCTTCAGGCAGTCAGGGATACTGGGGACCTAGATTGGGATTATTTCCGCCCAAAAGGCTTGCGAGAAAGTGGAGGAAGGAGGGTTTCTGCAAGTAGGTTCTGCTGCCCCGAGACAGTACAACCGTGCCAGGAGCTCAGCTGCGAGCCAAAGTCCTCCCGGATCACCTTCTAAAATAATTCACCAGAGAAGAACCTTCAGAAGCACAGCTCTACCCTTACACACGTCAGTCAGCCCGAGTTGGAATGGTGGTGACAAACAACTGGGTGGCAAATTGGTTGCCCATGGCTTCACAATCACCGACCGACATTCAATTCTGACTCCGCAAGCAACTCCTCAGGACCGTGTGGAATAAGCCCTGTGGGTGTCTGAGACTAGAACTCTTTACAGGAGTAGAAAGCCGCCTCTCGTTCCTATGGAGAGGCAGGTGGTTTTGAACTACTCAGCTTGCCATTAGCGGCCAACAAAGGTTTCTCCTCCCACTGCTTCCCCTAACAAATACTCAGCTGTACATTCAGGATGGGAGCAACATGAGAACGCCCCTGAGCAGGAACTATTCGTGGCACCACAGACTCCATGGAGCCAACGATGCGCAGCAGCACATTTGTCCTAGGCAAGATCTTCACATATGCTAGGGCTGCGTCGATTGTCAATTGGAAAACTAGCCTGCAGCATGGCAGTTATGCCACAAAAGATACACTTCACTTCTCATGGAAAGCAGGGAACCAAAAGCAAGCTAGAAGAAAATAAGCCATCGGAAGACAGTCAGATTTCAGGGTTAACGGCAAGGCGAGTGCTGGATGGTATAGATACTGCTTTGGGCTACTCACCAAAAAAATCCAGGTTTGGCTCCACTCAGAGGAGTCTCCGGAGAAGCACCTATAATTCTACTGTGACAGCAGTCCTGGAAGCCCCCTGGAGGACAGTTGTTACCTGATGCACCCTGGTGGGCTGCCACGAGTGGAAATGCCTCAGCAGTACCTGGTTGAGCTTTTTGCCAGGGTCAGAACTCCATCAGTCTATGCCCCATGCCAGTGACAGCAGCTGCCCCTTCTTCCCCACACCAGGATGATTCATGCTCACAAGGCTGGCATCAAGATACATTGGGGAGTGGGGAAGTGGCGCTGAGAACCTTTCTGGCGAGGAAGCAGCACCATGACCGGAAAGAACCTTGACCTCGAGACTTCGAGGCCATTATCTTCCATGGCCTCACTGAGGACACATGGGCTCTGCAATCAGGTTGTGTGGGAACAAATTCCAGAACCACAGGTGATTGTGTGTCTTGGGGCAAATGCTTAGCCTCTCTCTATTTTCTCATCATGCCGCTAACGGATGCTCTTACTGCATCTAGTTCCCTCTCAAGAGAAAAAGAAGGATCAATGTTTTCCATACCGAGTCAGAGCCACCTCTGTTGAGTTATTCCAATGTGTAGACACACCATGGGGAACAAAGCAGACCTTGTTGCTCCCGTGGAAGAAGCACACCAGGCTGTGTGATCATGAGGTGTCCAGGGGATCAGTTACCAGGCATTAGAAGACCCCAAACACACAATCATATTAATACAAATGGGAGGGGGGTTGGAGTGACGATCCAAAGTCCATCAGTAGACAATTGGACACACATACAGGAAGAATGAGCCAGCCAGGGTGTACAGCATATCACCGATAAAACACACAGCCTTCCTCCCGTTCTTTAATGCCCCCCCCCCCCACTATAATGACCTGACTTGACAGAGGTGGCTCTGACTTGGGACATAAAACATTTGTTCCTTTTTTCCCTTGAGTTCTACTTTACAAATCCTGTTAGGCCGGAGCAGTACACTGGCACAGATAAGCACGCTCGACACACGGAATCCAGGCCAGATAAACCTCCCAAGAAGAGTATTGGCAGTAGCACTCCCATGAGGGTAGGGGGAGACAGGGGAAACTTCTCACAGTGATCATCAACAGATAGCAACCCTACCCACGTGGGATGAATACAGAAACGTGGGTGATTCTGTAAGACAGAACATATCTGCCCCAAGACTGTACATCTTTATGGGAGTGGAAAGCTTCCTCTTCGTCCCAGAACAGCTGGTGCTTTCAAATGGCTGACTGCAGTTAGCAGTCCAACCTGCAGCCCACGACACCACCAGGGCTAAAACGCTTTAAGCAATCAAACCGCCCATCATTCTGTGTAGCATCTAATGGGTTCAAATGCCAAGCGTGCTGGGCTCCTGTCTGGAAGTTCTTAAACGTGAAATTAATTTAAACAGAAACATATTTAGTGTGGGGGTTGCTTTAAAAGTATCAGCTTACGAAATTCCCAAAGGGTCCTTTTCAAATGTGCTGATGGATAGGAGAGCAACAGGACATATCATCTCTTAGAACACATGATTCCAGGAGAGACTCTCAAAGATTCCTAAGAGGAGAGAATTACAGGGAGCACATTTTAACCCCCTGTCCTCGTCTTCACCCTGTCTATTCTACAATGGCTTTAAAGGGTTATTGCCTTCTCTGGCTATAACTGACTATAGAGTGTGAACCACTCCCACACCAAAAACAGACAGACAGACAGACAGACCCAGTGCTATCCCACTGGTCCTTACTCAGTGACCCTGGAGAACCAAGTACAACTGTCTGTCCCTTGTGGTTTCCAAAGATACGATCTTATTACAGCTGACTACCACAGCTTCTTCTCACAGAACAGAGGGTGGATTTGAGCTCCTGGCCTTTCAGTTAGCCACTGAATCCATTAGCCTCTGGGCCGCCAGGGATGCTTGGATGAGAACACTAGTGACTGAATAGCAGTGCAGTGCAAAAGCAGTGCAACATGGGATTCATTGGAGAGCGTATGAATGTCAGAGCCCAATTGCCACCTAAGAATCAGAGTGACTTTGGGTAAGTTGTTTAACCTCTCTTGACCCTTGTTTCCTCATCTGTAGATGGACATGGTCATATTTATCAGAGGTTCACTGGGATATTTAAATAAAAGAAAATGGATCCATGACTTGGCCCAATAACAGGTGCTCAATCAAATTTAAAACCCAAGGCCATTGAGGAGATCTGGACTCATCATGACCCAACAGACCAGAGTAGAACTGCCCCTGGAGGTTCACAAGACACAGGCATCACAGGGGCAGAAAGCCCTGTCTTTCTCCTGTAACATGGCTGGTGGTTTCAAACTGCTGCCTTGGCAGCTGGCAGCCCAAGGCATAGCCGCTGGGCCACCAGGACTCCTTGGGCGCACAATAAATAGTTAATATCATTTGAACATTTTGCTTTCTGAAATGTCCCTGAAGCCATGGTGCTTTCAACAGCTTTGCGTGCACATGAAAGCGGGACCATGAGGAAGGAAGCCTGGCAAAGGGTTGACAGAGACCATGAACTATGCCCTGCTCGGCCAGAACAAACAAAGCTGTCTCGGAAGAAGTCCATTTGGCGTGCTCTTTTAAAATGAAGAGGGATTGACATCTGGCTGCAACCATCCGCTCAAAAACACGCAGCCCCAGTGAGGACGGCGCAGGCGCAGGCACGGGCCGTGTTTCCTTCTCTTCTGCATGGGGCATATGGCCGCTGCGAGGTGGGATGAGGGACCCAGTGGCATCTAACGAAAACAGCAGCAACATTTCCCTCTGTCTGTTTGCAAACATTTGGTGCTTTACTTTGTCCCTGTATTTCCTTTTTCATATTCTCAGGACAAAGGTAAAATATTTAATGCACGTCTAACACCGTGTTGTGTCCTGTTGGTTAATGAATGGCTTAGCTTAGTTTGAATGCCAAAAGTTTGTACTCTTCAGCTCTTTAAGCCCTGCTGTGGTGGCTGGGGTTTAAATTCTCCATGACTTTTGACGCAGGAGCAGTCTAGGATTCTGTTACTTCAAAGGTGATCTGTCATGGTCTCAGAACCACATGGTCGGAGCTCAATGTCCTCGAATTCATTACCCTAGAATGTATCATCCAATGCTGTCATGCACTTACACTTCAACCCTTAATGCTGGAGAAGCCTCAAGCTCCCTGCTGAGCTCATCTATAGTTGAAGAATAGCTTAATGTGCTCACCTACTTTACCCCACAAGCCAAGTGTACTATGAAGACTAGGAATTAAAACCCAAATGTTGGCTTTATCTCCAAACAGCTACTGTCCTTGTTTGTTGATCCTGTTTTCCTTAAAATAGTAGATCTGTTCTACAATAATATGTGTGCGGTGTATCTGACTACAGGCATTGACCACTCACATAGCTAATTGTTCGGGCCTATATATGCCAATATATGCATATATTAATGGCTAATAAATGTATTCACCAAAAGGAGCAGCACGAGTAATGATACAAATGGAGATGCTGGAAATGATAATAGTTATTTTCTCTTTATTGATTGCCTCTTATGACCAGGCATGGCATTATCTTAGAAAGTGTTCAACTGTTCAAAATATTCTGCTCAGAAATTCTACAAAGTGGGTGTTGTGATGCTCATTCTAAGGGAAGGGAACTGAGGGCAGAGACTGACTAAGACCCTGAGGGAGCACAGTTGATCCTGGTCCTTGGTGGGCTGTGAAGCAAGCCTGTAGCAATAGAGAGCATTCGAATCCTCTCGGATCCACAGCAGCGCCTGCTTAAAAGGACTTAGATGAGGCGCCCCTAGGCCTCTGTGAACTAGCGCATGATGGATGTCTGAGGGAGCAGGAGCCTTCGTTGAAACTCCTCCCCTCACCTGCGTCCTCCCAGGAGAAAGAAAGGGGCCACACGGAGAGTGGGGAACAGGAGTTCTGTGGAGCTGCAGCTGCGTCTGGCGGCACTGTCCTGTGACAGGCCCATGGTGGCAGCCTGGCTCTGAGTGGTCACACAAGTCATGCAGAAGCCTCCCCGGAACAGAAGCTCATTTCCTGACCTCCTAGGGCACAGCTTTTCCATCAGCTCACTCCCTGTTCCAAAGAGACACACCTAAAGAGCCTTCTAAACAGTCTTTGCCTCCCACCACCAACGTGAACGGGAGGAGGGAGCGAGTGCACTTGAACATGTACTGTGGGTAGAGCGAGGTGATTCAGATTCTGTGTGCAGTTCCAGGAGTCATGACTGGGCCACACCCCTTTTCATTCATGTCTGAGCAGAACTTCTACCTGCACCCCTCTTTCTGGTGACATCAGGGGGGTTCACTTCACAAATAGCCTCTCCTGATTTGTTTTGAGTTGGTCAAGTTTGTTTCATGTTTCTTAAGGTGAAGTATGTCCATTTGGAAGCAGAAGTGTGTATGTGTGTGTGGGGGGGTGTTCTGCCAACATGCACTGAAAACACACTATGGAAGTTGGGCCCTGAGGGCCCCTGACTGGCTAGTGTTTTCAGATAAATGTGACTCACTAAGGATGTCTGCCTTGTGCTACTCAGAGGGACTATGACCTGGGCATGTTTTAGTTACTTTCTTAGGCCTGGCTTCTTGCCCAGAGTCTCCACTGGAGCTTTGGCCTTCCTCCTGTGATCAGGCTGGCAGCAGGAAGAGCTACACTGGATGTGGTGGCCCACATTCCAAGTGCCCTCCTGTCGCGGGATATCCGGCTTTTTGTCTGCCTTCCTGACCAGGCCCCGTGAAATGGCTTGCAAACTTTGCTGGCCACAGAACGTCCCTGCGCCCTCCCTCCCTGCAAGGTTCAGAGGGCAGCAAGGCCAGGCTTATTAGCAAGTTATTAGTGGTTGAGGATGTTAATTAGTGTCAACCCTCTCTCCCCTGACTGGGGCATGGTAAAAAATAGCAAGCAAAACTCCAGCTGCGTCCCTCCTATCGAGTTGGACCAGCAACCGAAATGGTTTTCTTACTCATTCATCTAAGAATGCTTTTAAGTCCAAGCAGTTGGGCAATTTTAAGACTTCATCACCCTCACCCGCACAAGGTTTAGGGTCTGCCCTGGAGGGTCTTACAAAATAGAGAAAAAACATAAGGAGACTGAAGGGGGACTGCAAAAGACAGTGGGATGACCTGGCCCTCCATGTAATGGGGAGGCATGGGCCAGGCATCTGCTGTGAGACCTTCACGGCTCACCTTTCATTCTTTCTGAGGGAGAAGAGAGAGAATGCAGCCACTTCCTCGGTATCTCTGAACAAGCAGAAGTTCCTGTTTGTACACTGGCAGCAGCTTAGGAGCAGGGGGCACAGCCATTCCCAGCTCACCTGCACCCTGGCTCACACGGAAGAGCGTTAGGAACAAGTAACTGCCTCTCTCCAGTGTAGACATTTGGATATGAGGGAAAAAGGCAACAATGGTGGTGGTGGTGTATATATGTGTGAGGGTGGAGGGTAGTATAAGAAAAAAAGGGAACATTAGAAAACTAAACCATACTCAGAAATAAATCAGGGTTGCAAACATCTACAATGTTGTAGATCAGTGGTTCTCAACCTTCCTAACGCCATGCCCCTTTAATACAGTTTCTCATGCTGTGGTGACCCCCAACCATACAATTATTTTCATTGCTATTGTTAGGAAATGGGTGACCCCTGTGAAAGAGTCATTCAGATTTCTCCTCCTCATTCTCTCTGTGTGAATCTGGCTGCAGAGATCCTGGCTATCTCAGAGAGACTGTTTTGGAGAGCCCTGGCAGCATCGTGGTTACAGTGGCTACATGCTGGGCTGGGTGACTGCAAGGTCTCTAGTTAGAAATCACCAGCTGCCTCATGGGAGAGGGAGGACACTTTCTCCCCCATCAAGAGTTACAGGCTCGGATAAGAGAAATGCAAGTTAAAAGAACTCTGTGATACCCCCGAACGCCCTCAAAGGTAGCCCAATTCAAAAGATCAGAAAGCAGCAAGTGTTGCAGTGGCTGTGGGGAGATAGGAACTCTGATCCACTGCTGGTGGACCTGGAGGTAGGTACAGCCACTATGGAAATCGATTTGACGATATCTAAAACAGATGGAAATTGAGCTACCATATGATCCAGCCACCCCCCTACTGGGTATGTACCCTGAATATTCAAGAAACAATCCACGACCAGACATCTATGCTCCAATGTTCATCCAGGGGCGGCTCTCAGGACCAGCACTGGGTAGCTCCCACGACCACCAGAGGCAGTGATGCTCCCCCCCAAAAAAAGATGAATGCACTAAAAAACTGTGATACACATATACAATGGAGTACCATGCATTCCTAAAAAGCAATGATGAAAGTATCAAGCACATGTCACATAGGGAGAATCAGAGGAAATCATGCTAAGCGAAGTAAGCCAAGCACAAAAGGACAAGTACAACGTGAGTCTGTTGAAGTATGCTTAAAAATGCAAAAGGGCATAGGGGAAAAGCTACAGTGTACATATATTCCTGAGGTGAGGTCCAGATAGTGTGCCAGGGGCAGATCAAATCCAGGGATACCTATGGCAGCCAACTGAAAAGGAAAGGGAAAGGGGAAAAAATAAGACATGGGAAGCTGGGGAAAGGGTAGCTACCCAAAGGGAGGCTAAAGGGGAAGCTGTTGTTTAGATTTTTCTCAGATGGAGAGAGGACCCAGACATCAAGATGTGAATAAAACATACCAGCATGAAGCGGGGAACCAGTAAAGAGGTCTGAGAGGTTTGAGGGGCTGACCCCCAGAAGAATTCACTTCAGAAAACAGCACTGAAGCTATAACTCAGGGAGAAGGACACGACTGACCACAACACACAGGAGCATGAAGGGGGAGGGAGAGAGAGTGGAGCACATCCTAGCCAACTAAGGAGGATGGTATTCTTGTTCAGAACAACTAATGCAGAGAGGGCAATAGGGCCGGCCCCACCAGGAGACACTGTCTCTCACTGACCCTTAGCACTCTGGGGGACAGCACTGGAGACATGGTGCGGGACTTGTGCCCAATCTGACCCCACCACAATGAGGTGAAACACTAAGGGCAAACAACCAAACAGAAAGGGGAGCAAAGCAATGAAGTCCTTGGGGAATACCCCAAAAAACTGCGGGGCCAGGGCATGTCACCCCATCAGACTCAACCAGAAAACACTCCTTAAAGTCAACAAACAAAACTTGAACTTTTTATAGGTTTTCTTTTTTTTTTGTCTCTAGTTTTTTTTTTTGTTGTTTCATCTTCTTTTGTTGCTCTGTTTTGCTCAGTCTTGTTTTTGTGCTTATTATTGTCTCTGTATGTTTATCTAGATAAGATAGGTGGGACAAACAATCTAGAGGAGAAAACCATGGGAATGATGGTGACGGTTCGGGAGACATGGAAGAGTGGGAGGTAGAGGAAAGGAAGTGGGTGTTAACAAACTCAGGGACAAGGGAACCACAAGTGATGTAAAATCAATGTCGAGGAGCTCGTAGGAGGTCTGATAAGGCTTGATCAAGTGCAATGTAAGTGAGTGGTCTTACTGAAACCCTAATGAAGGCTATACATAATAGTAGGATAAGCAGAAAATAAAAGAAAATAGAGGAAATAGCTAGGAGGCAAAGGGCGTTTATAGAGATTTAAATACAGGCATGTACATATGTAGATATATCTATATATAATGATAGGAAGATAGATCTATGTACATATATTTATATTAGTATTAAGGTAGCAGATAGCTATTTGGCCTCCCCTTAAGTACTCCCTCAATTTAAGAACATGTTGCTTTAATAATCTGGCATTCCATGATGCTCACTTTCCTGACATGATCACTGAAGACAAAATGGGTGCATAAGCAAATGAGATGAAGAAAGCTGATAGTGTTTGGCTATCTGGATTCTTAAAGACTTGAAGATAATCAGGCAGTCATCTAGCTGAGAAGCAACAAAGTCTACAAGAAAGAAGCACACCAGCCTGTGTGATCATGTGGTGTTGGTGGGATGAGGTATCAGGCATCAAAGACCCAGAACAAAAAATCTCAATGTGAAGGGAAGTGCAGAGTGAAGACCCAAAACCCATCTCTAGACAATTAGACATCCCCTTACAGAAGGGTCATGGGGAGGAGATGAGCCAATTAGGGGGCAGCATAGCACCATTGAAAGTAGTTCGTTAATGCTTCCTCTTCCCCACTATAATGGTCCTGATTCTACCTTATAAATCTGGTTAGACCAGAGCCTGTATACAGATACAGAGGGTATACCTATATACCCTGTATACAGGTACAGAGCCTGTATACAGGTACAGAGCTGGACACAGAGGGAATCCAGGACAGATAACCCCCTCCAGACTAATATTGAGAGTAGTGATACCAGAAGAGTAAGGTGAAGGAGGGAGAAGAAAGGGGAACAGATCACAATGATCTACATATAACCCCCTACCAGGGGGATGGGCACAGAAAAGTTGGTGAAGGGAGACACTGGTCAGTGTGAGACATGAAAAATACTATTTAAAAATTATCAAGGGTTATTGAGGGAGGAGGGGTGAGAAGGGACAGGGAAAATGAGGAATTAATGTCTAGGGCTCAAGTAGAAAGAAAATGTTTTGAAAATAATGATGGCAACAAATATACAAATGTGCTTGGCATTCTACAGCAACAGATTGCATACTCAAAAGTTTACCTTGCATGAGCTTTGCTGAGAGTGGAATATTCATTTAAATGATTGTGCTTTTTATTAAAGCAGTTAAGAGCCCTGTGAACTATGACTGGAGGTAATATTTCCAAGATTTTAAATCAATGAGGATGACCTTTATTTTCAACATGGCTCTTAACGTCATCTATGGAAATGCTGAGAAGTCAGGAGGGGTATTGCCAGGTCAAAGGGGAGCCTTGCACCTGGGACAGAATTGCCAGTGACTTCATATCCAGGGCTGCCAACCACTCCCACTGGTGGGAGGATTTCCTGTGTGCCCAGGGAAATCATGGGGTTTCTATACTAGGGACTAAGAGGATGGGAATCCAGCCAGGATTTAACTGTGCCTGCCAGTCCCAGGAGGCCTCCACAGGAGTGCTTCCCTAAGGCCACACAAACTTTGTAGCAAACGAGAACTTGTCTGGGACAGCTGGTTAATCTTGGATTAATCAAGTTGGAACCAATTTGAAAAGATACAGAAGTGGTAAGAACAGCAGTGTGCAATGACAGAATGCCTCATTAACATGATTTTAAAAATATCCAGGGACTTAGCAGTTGTATGAAAATAACTGGTACCCTTTGCCCGTGTGACCCCTTAATGAAGAAATTTATGGCAGCTCAGTTGTTCAGTGATCTCATAGACTATGAATAGGGACACATTGATTTTGAATATGAAAGCGAGCACATCAAGCATCAAAGTAGAAACAGTAAGTGGCAATGTTTCCCTCAGAGGATGGTCATGGCTCTTTGAATATTTGTTGTGCACAGAAGGACTTTCTCACGACCTCAAAGGAGTTAGAAAAGAATTCAGGATTTTTGACCGATATTCAGAAACATCCGGCAAACTTTGCATTTAAGCATATCTAAGGGCAACAGAATAGAAGCCCGGGTGTCATAGTGGTGACCCTTGGGCTCTTCACTGCAAGGTCAGCAGTTAGAAGCCACAAGCTTCCCAGCATCCTACAATAACAGTGAGTTTGGTTTTTTAACTTAAGGACAACAGATAGAAAAAAAAAAAAAGACAAAGACAAACACAGATGGCACCAACAGAGTCACCATACCAGAAACCTACTCAATCTTCCATCATTTCAAGAGGCAGCATTTGAGCAAGATCCAAGAGCACTGAAGGAAGAAGCCAAAGCTTCCCTGAAAGCATGAGCCAAAAACAGGCTCCAGGAAATGATAGACTATGCATTGAAATGTTGCAACAAGCCGGTGAAGCACTGGAAGCACTCATTCATCTTCCCAGAAAATTTGGGAGACAGTTACTTGGCCAACTGACTGAAAAATTCCCATATTTGCACCCATTCAAATGAAAGGTGAATCAAAAGCATGGTCAGATTGTAGAGCAATAGCATTACTATCGCATGCGAGTAAAATTTTGCTGAAGATCATTCAGCAATGGTTGCAGCAGTGCATTGACAGGGAGCTGCCAGAGGTTCAGGTTGGATTCAGAAGAGGATGTAGAACAAGAGATACCATTGCTGATATTAGATGGATCTTGGCTGGAAACAGAATACCAGAAAGATGTTTACCTATATTTTATTTACTACGACAAGGCATTTGACTGTGCAGATAGCAAACTGGATCATCTTGAGAAGAATGGAATTCCAGAACACCTTATTGTGCTTACGCAGAATCTGTACGTGGATTAACAGGCAGTTGTACACACTCAAACAATGCTATACCTTGTTTATATACCTTGTTTATATACCTTTTTCAATGTGGTACTTTCAATTTGCTTTCACCAATAGCATACTTAAAATACATGTTCATAATGTTTATACCATATTTAAAATTGAGAAATCTGTGCCTCTGGTTTGTACCCTCTCACCACAGCTATTCAATTTGTACGCTGAACAGATCATCAGAGAAGCTGGACTATGTGAACAAGAATGTGGCATCAGGATTAGAGAAATGTTATTAATGATATGCCAATGACACAACCCTACTTGTTGAACGTGGGGAGGATTTGAAGCACCTGTTGAAAGTGGGAAAGATTTGAAGCACCTGCTGGTGAAGATCAAGGACTGCAGGCTTCAGTATGGACCACACCTCTGTGTAAAGTGCCACGTCCTCACAACTGGAACAATAGGTACATCATGATATATAGAGACAAGATTGACGTTTTCCTGGGGTTTTTGGTTTGAGCAGGGCGTGGATTAACAATCAGTGTTCACGGGACCAGTCGTCAAGGGATCAGAGGACGTGTTACATTGGGTCAATCTGGTGCACAAGAACTTTAGAGTGTTAAAAAGCAAGGATGTCACTTTGAGAACTAATGGGCACCTGACTCAAGCCATAGTGATCTCAAAAGCCTCATGCACATGTGAAGTTGGACAATGTATAAGGAATACTGAAAAAAATCGATGTATTTGAAGTGTGCTGTTGGTGAAATTTTCATGGCAAAATTCTATGAATCACTTTAGTCTGATTGTAACCAATCGTGGGGAGAACACGGTGGGAGGTGGGGTTTCCTTCCCTTGGGCAGGGTGCAGTCGTCAGTGAGGGAGCAACTTGACGGCAACTTGATTGTACGGGACTTCAGAAGGTTATTTGTGGAGGATGGCATGCATGTGTCACACAAGATTTTAGCACTCACCTCGCTGAGGGCCTTCTCAGTTTGAGGGGATTTGAGGAAGTAAATAATCCTGGTGGGAAGTCACATGACAGGGAACTGAATGAAAGCGGCCTCAAGAGTTGAAATAGCTTCCAGCCTCTTCTCAGCAAGCAAATGAGGCATTTGGTCTTAAAGAGGCAAAGAACGGACTTCTGTCAGCAACTAGCTTGGAAGCAGGTTCTGCCAAAGTTTTGAGTCAGAAGGGAGCAAGCCCTGTCCAGCTCCCTGATTTTAGTCTGTAAGACCCTGAGCACACACCCCAACTACACCACTCTAGACACCTAACCTGCAGAAGCTGTGAGGCAATGAAGAAAATGGTTTAAAGTTGATTATGGAAATGAAAGTACAATTGTTAATAGGATGGAAGTATTGAATTGTATAGTTTGTGAATTACAGACCAATAACACTTTAAAATTTTTTTTCAAAAGTAAGTGTGTCCTGCTTAAGCCACTGTCTGTGCAGCCATAAAAGACAAGCACAAGCTTTCCTCATGAGTGGGATGACTATCTACCCTTGTCTGAGAATTTTTAAGGGAATTCTAGAAAACAGCGAAATAAGCAAATGGCAGTATGTTCGAGTATAACTAAAAGTCACATGTACACTAATGTTTCAGGGTCTTAACTCAAGCCAGCACGTTTTCACCATGTCTTGTTAGTAGCATTTGAATGGACTCAGACTCACAGCAGCCCCAAGTGACAGAGTAGACATGCCCCCAGAGGGGTGTCTAGAGAGTTTGTATGGAAAGAGCTTTGATGGGACAGAAGCTAAGGGGTCATCTGCTAACTAGAAGGTCAGTCAATTGAATTTTTGATGTAAGTATAATGAGAGTAAGGCCAAAGTCAAAGGTTAAGTGTCTTTGTGGATAACTGGAAACAAATGCCCAGGAGCCATTCTGGAGGGCAGGGTGGGGTGGGGGGTGGGTGGGGGCGGGGGGGTAATCAGGTAGCTAGGTAGCCCGATACTGAATGACACCAATACTTAAAAAAAAAACACACATTTTGTATCTCAAAATTAGTGTGGGGTCCTCTTGATGGGTCATACACATTCTGATGTTTTCCACATTTGTTTATCTTTAAAATGGTAGTTTATTCCCAAAGAGATTTTTAACTCTTGGCTACTGGTGTAAAATGTCGTTTGTTGAGATCAACCACTGAGGAATTCTTCACAGAAGTGCCAACATCTAGAACTTTTCAGGTCATGCATTAAAAAACAAATAACCTTGTTTATTCTGCTGGGAAAGATGTTGATGTTGAGCCTTAGCCATGTTCGATGACCATTAGGGAAGGGGGTTTCTTCCTGAGCCATGGGGCCCTCCCTTTTGCCCAGCATACTGTTTTCCTGTGGCTTGAGTTCTTTCCACTCCCTAATCCCATCATTCTTCCACTAGTGTTCATTCCTAGCCTGTTCCCTGCAGGCTTCTTCCCTAGAGCACACTTCAGGTAGTCCTTAATCTGTCCGAATTAGCATTGGAAATGAAAATCTATTTCCCATCTTAAAGGCAATAGTTAAGAATCACCTGAAGAGCTGGAGTTTGTGCTTTGATATCCCAAGCAGTGTTCAAACAGTCTGACATAGGAGCCCTTGTTCCCCCTTCGATGGCTAGTTTTGATGTCATGTCTGAATGACTCTGGTCAGTTCCCTCCAGTTCTCCCTGATTGGACAGTTTGCTCTTCCCCAGACAAAGGAGCTGCTTCTTACAAATCAGAAGTTCCTCGATCCACTTGGAAATTGAATGCCATCAAGCTCTGTAACACATCTACCTTCCAGTTAGGAGAAAACTGGGCCCTCAGTTCTTCCAAAAGACAGTGGTATTGGGAGAGTAGGTCTCAGGATGTCTGCCTCTCACGTGGTGGGGGGTAGGGGAGGAGGAGGGCGGGGGTACTACTTTTCAGAACTATGTATTTTCAGTGGCTTTGGATTACTGCAAAGAGTGCCGAGTCTGCTGGTTGGGGCCATTACACTGGAGAAGCGATCCTCAACAGGGAAAGATGAAGTAGGATTAAGAGAGCTTGCTTTTCCCTTTTCATCCTTTCAACATTAGCTACGAACAAAGAAGAAGGAGAATAATGACCTCTGAGTCTTTGTTTACAGTAAGTCTGTTCTTCATTTTAAGGAATGAGAAGGATGTACCCACTGTCTCTGCATTTGCATTATGGTTAATTTTTAAAAGTATTTTCTTGATCCAATAACAACTCTGTGGGAAATTAAGTTTTCCAATGTCATTTCAATGCTTGAGGAGACCGTATCACAAATATGCTTTTCGTTCTGCATTTCCCAGGATGTGTTGCTGCAGGAGAGCGCAAACCGGCTAAATGCCCAGCATTCCTACTCCCTATGTGGTGACTAAGACACCCGGTAGGTAGCACACTGATTCACTGATTAGTAAGTGGTTGGGGAGTCATGGAGAACCAGCAGTGTGAACTTGTCCAGCACCTCTATGGAAAAATAACGTCAGGCAGTCTGCCACCATAGGCTTCAAGCCATTCCCAAGGAGTCAAAGCTGACTCTCAGGGATCCTAACGGACAGAGTAGAACTGCCCTAGGATCTTTCCAAGGCTGTAAATCTACTCAAGGAGCTTGCTACACTTGAACACAATGAGCTCAAACACAGCCTGAACAAGTCTACCAAGGTCCACTACTGCCCCTAGTTTCTTCATCCCCATTCCGATGGTCCATTGAATTGCTGGGAGGAAGCAGGCACTTTTCTGTTTATTAAATTCTGTTTTTTTAAGGGATATGTTTTGGAACGAAAAAAGACAGGCTTCTGTTGATATTTCACCCCTGTCTGTAGGCTGCCAACTGCTCAAGACACAGCTTTCCTGTGCTGGACATGCCAGGTCTCCCAGGACTGATGCAATGTCACTAGAGCAAGGGAAGGAAAGGAGAGAGGTGGGCAATTACACGTCGATTGTGAACACTTGCGTGCAGTGTAAATAGGCTTCTGGAATCTCAACTGGGTCTGCCTGCCAGGGCCATTTAAAGTTCCACAGACCCCATTTAACCACTTAAGTTATCATTCCAAAAGACTATTGCAGAAATACCTCATTGTCATTCAGTCAAGACCACAGGATTCCTATAGGACTTGGTGGAACGGTCCCTGTGAGTTTCTGAGACTGCAATGGCTTCTGGGAATAGAAAACTCTTTGTTCTCCCTCAGAGTAGCTGGTAATTTCAAACTGCTGATCACTGAGATCACAGTCCCCAATGGGGAAGTATAGAAGTATCCTTAACAAGCGGCCATCTAGCTCAGAAGCATCAAAGCCCACATAGAAGAAGCACATCTGCCTGTGGGACCACGCGGTATCAAAGGGATCATGTATCAAGCATGAAAGAACTAAAAATTATATCATTATAAATGGGGGGGAGTACAGATTGGTGACCCAAGGTCCATCTGTAGGGGAAGTGACATCCCCTTACAGAAGGGTCATGGGGAGGAGACAAGCCAGTCAGGACAGTGTAAAAATGATGAAATATGCATCTTTCCTCTAGTTCTGAAATGCTTCCTCTCTTCCATTATCATGATCTGAATTCTACCTTACAAATCTGGTTGGACCAGAACACTGGTATAAGTAGGAACGGGAAACATGGGGTATCCAGGACAGATGATCGCTTTATGACCAGTGAGGATAGTGGCGACACCAGGAGGATGTAGGAAGGGTGAGGAGAAAAGGGAAACCGATTACAAGGATCTACATATAACCTCCTCCCTGGGGTATGGACAGTGGGGAAGTGGGCGAAGGGAGACTTTGGACAGCGTTTGACAAGACAAAATTATAATAGTTGGGTCTATGTTGGAGGGGAGAGCAGACAGGGAGTGGAAAAGGGAGGAGCCGATACCAGAGGCTTTGGTGGAGGGAAAGTGTTTTAGGGGTGATGATGGCATCAAGGGTACAAGTGTGATTTGCATACAATGGATGTATGGGTGGATTGTTCTGGGAGTTGTGTGAACCTCCAATAAAATAAACTGATGTTTTTTTTTTTAAAAAAAAGATGTATCCATAACTTCAAGGAAAACGGTTGGTTAAATCTCCAAACTTTGAGGTTAGAAACTGGGCCCATTCACCTGCCACTGGCCCCATTCTGAGGATTCCTTAGCTAGTCTAGGTATGTCAGAAGTGTGTCTTAGAGGATTTGTATAACAAGATGTCCACAACGACTATTTGCAGGTTAGGGTATAAAGTGCAGACACTTCCTCTGTCCCATGCTTCCATCTTTCCTCCTTACCTTCCTTTCTCTTGAAAATATTCTCATATGTGCACTTACTACTTTTGTGTATGTTGCAAAGCACTTGGGTTTCCTGAGTACAAATACGTGGATGTTCAACCGATGAAACCCCTGCCTGCTCCTGATGTCTTACAACTCAGTTCTCTGGCTCTGCAGTAGATTCGAAAGTTGAAACTAGACTCCAACTTGAATGCTAGCACTGTATGTACTATTCAAGTGACTTTTGAATATTCGGTTAACTCAATGAGCCTGAACCAAGCTTGATTTACCTGGAATCAAGCATTTTAGTGAAGTGGCATATGGCTATTAAATGCTCATTCAAATGGGTCAAATGAGCTTGAAACATCTTTGCCAAATCTATGACAAAACTATGACAAATCTATGACAAATCTATCAAGAACTATGAGTTCTTCTATAATGATCCCCTTCATGTAGTCATATATATATAGGAATAAGAAAAGTCAAGAGGACCCAGGACCAGCAAGTCAGGATTATTCCTTACAATTAGGTTAGGGGTTATGTTTGTATAAACTTTCTTTTTGACTGAGTAATCCTCAATTTCATGATGTTATTTTAGGCAAATTAACATTGAACTACTTGTTAATCTAATTTATTTTTAATTAGAGTATATTTTAGCTGTAATTAGTAATTGAGCTGAGCATGCTATCAAGTTAGATACATTTAATCATATCACTCAATTACAACACCAGAGGAGAAGATACACAAAGAGTCTAATCTGGGATGCACAGCCGCTGAAATGTGATCCATCAAGTTAGATGGAAAAAAGATAACCTTTCTTTCCCTAGCTTTAAACCTGAAATGAATGATTCCTTTCCATTTTGAATGTAGGCAAGCATTCCCAGTAGAATTATTATTAGCAAAACCTATTATTTTGTCATGCTGGAAATATTTTAACAGGTCAAAAGCTATTCACCTTGATAAGGTGGATTAACAGTCGTTGTGAGGATGGCAGAGGACCGGGCAGTGCTTTGTTCTGCTGTACATGCTGCCAGGACGGGGTGCAATGGACTTGGTGTCACTTGGTGACAACAACCACATGATATTTGCCATCTTTAAAAGCAGCAGATAGTCTCATATCACATTGCTATGATGGATTGCCTTGAAATATTTAGGGTCTTTCTTTTTAGAATGAGTAATAAGCCTCCTGTTGACCCTTGTGCTAAAAAGTTTAATTACAAAGCACTTATATATACATATATGTATATGTATGTGTGTATATATATATTACATCAGGTTAATTTTCTAAAGGTGTCAATCACTACAATTTAGGGGAAATTTATTTCATTGTCATGCTGTGCATTCTACTGTCCCCATCTCAAAGCATTATTTTGAATGGCCTCATCAGGTTGGCCCAGAGGTCCACAGCACCCTCCCTAAGGGTTCGGGATCCCTGGATAGTGCTTGTTGTTTGTGTTGATAAGCGCCATTGATTCAATTCTGACTCCAGCAATCCTATATGCCCAACAGAACCACCTGATCGGGCACCATCTTCAAAATTGTTCTTATCTTTGGACCCACTATTTTTTCCTCAGTTACTGTGTCAATTCATCTTGTCAAGAGTCTTGCTCACGTCTATTACCCCTGTACTTTATCCAACATGCTGTCCTTTTCCAGGGATGGTTTCTCCTGACAACATACCCCCAATATCTAAGTCTTCCCATGCGAGCTTCTAAGGAAGGTTTTGACACTACTTCTTTCAAACAGATATTTTCCTGGCAGACCATGGTACTTCCGATATTCTTTGCCCGCCCCATAATTCAAATGCATCAGTTCTTCTGTGATTTCCCTTGTTATTGCCCAACTTTCAAATGCATATGAGGTGATTGAAAATATCATGATTCAGTTCAAGAACCCCTTAGCTCTCAAAGTGACATGTTTGCTCCTTAAGACATCAAAAAACCCTTATGCATAGGATCATTGACAGCATAGGGGGCTGTCAACTACAAGGTCTAGTTTGAAACCAGCTTTCAGGGAGAAAGAAGAGGCCTTACACTCCTACAAAGATTTACAGTCTCCGAAACCCACCGGGGCATTTAGAATGACAGGGTTCTAAGCATCTTATAGGGTCACTTTGAATTGGAATGGCAAGTACACTCTATCATATAGGGTCACTATGAATCAGATTCAACTGGATGGTTTTTTGGTTTTATGCAGCAGATTTACTGAATGTAATGTAACATTTGATTTCTTTTTTAAATAAACGGTTTTATTGGGACATGATCCAAATATCATAAAATTCAATAGTTTAATCATATAAAGAAAAGTTGTATAATCATTGGAAAACTCAATTTTAGAACATTTTCTTTTTTATTGTATTGCCTGTTATTAGCTCCCCGATCTTGCCCCCAACCTCTCCTGCCACAGTGAACCTTTCATTCAGTTACTATCTCTATAGATTCAACTGCCCTGGATTTCATACTCCGAAAAATATACAAAAGCACAAAATAAAGAGACAGACAAGCTAACAATTAATGTCAATCAATGTCAATGCAAAGTAAAATATCCCCAGTTGAAAAGAAAACAGAAAATATTAAAAATGAGACCAACTTTTAAATGGATCAAAGGGAGATCAATTGATAAGATGTTAGAGTTTAACCTAGTTATAGCTATCATAACCCACTTTCCAATCCACTGGTCCACAGTTAGACGGCATTCACCTAAGGCTTCTTCCCCATGTATTTCCATCCCCCCCTACTTTTTTTCCCAATAATTTTATTGGGGGTTCTTACAACTCTTATAACATTCAATACATCATTTGTATCAAGTATATTTGAACATGTTGCCCTCTTCACTTCCAAATATCTTCTACTTGAGCCCTTGGTATAAGCTCCTTTCCTCCTCCTTTTTTTTTGATAAATAATTTTACTGAGGGCCCATACAACTCCCATCATAATCAATATGTACATCAATTGTATGCAGACTACATCTGCACATTTGTTGCCATCATCAGTCTCAAAACATTCTCCCCCCACTTAGGCCCCCAGTACCAGCTCCTCATATTTCCCCTCCCTCCCCAACCCCAACCCCCCATGAACTTTTAATAATTTACAAATTGTTATTACTTTTTCATATCATGTGCTGTCCAATGTGTCCCTTCCCTCACTTCCCTATTGTCCGTACCCCAGAGAGGAGGTTATATGTAGATGCCTGAAATTGGTTCCCCCTTTCTATTCCACCATCCCTCCACCCTCTCGGTATCACCACTCCGACCACTGGTACTGAAGGGATCACTATCCCAAATTCCCCATGTTTCCAGCTCCAGTGTACATCCCCTGGTTTAGCTGGATTTATCAGGTAGAGCTGGGGTCATTATAGTGGGTGGGAGGAAGCATTTGAGAACTAGAGGAAAGTTGCATATTTCATTGCTACTACACTGTACTTTGACTGGCTCATCTCCTCCCTACAACCCCTCTGTAAGGGGATGTCACTTCACCTATTGATGGGCTTTGGGTCCCCAATCAGTACCCTCCCTCATTTATAAGGATATAATTTTTAGTTCTTTGATGCCTAATATCTGCTCCCTTTGACACCTTGTGGTCACACAGGCTGGAGTGCTTCTTCCATGTGGGCTTTGTTGCTTCTAAGCAGGATGGCTGCTAGTTTACTTTCAAGCCTTTAAGACCCCAGGTGCTATATCTTTTGATAGTTGGGTACCATCAGCTTTCTTCACCACATTTACTTATGCACACATTTGTCATCAGTGATCATATTGGAAAGGTGAACATGTTATGTTATGATTTTTAGTTCTTGAAGCCTGATAACCAATCCCTTTGGTAAGCTGGTGTGCTTCTTCCATGTGAGCTTTGTTGCTTCCGAGTTGGATGGCTGCTTGTTTACTTTCAAGCCTTTAAGACCCCAGATGCTACATCTTTTGATAGCCAGGCACCAATAGCGTTCTTCACCACCTTTGCTTACGCACATATTTGTCTTCAGTGATCGTGTCGGGAAGGTGAGCATCATGGAATGTCAATTTAATAGAACAAAATATTCTTACACTGAGAAAGTACTTAAGTGGAGGTCCAATGCCCATCTGCTCTCCTAATACTAACCCAATAAGTTTATGCAGGTCAATCTATTTCCCCATCATCATATATATAAATATATGCATCTATGTATATGACTGTATTTAAACCTCTATAAATGCCCTTTACCCCCCCCCCATTCTTTCCTCTATTTCCTTTTACTTTCTTCTTGTCCCACTTTAATGCTCAGACTTCATTTGGATTGCAGTATTTTCTCTCTGTTACATTAGTCTTGATCAATCCCTATTGACCCTCTCACACTCTCCTTGTCACTGATTTTTGAACATTTGTGTTCCCTTATCCCTGGGCCAATCAACATCACTCCCTTTCCTCCTCCTCCCCATCTCCCTTGTCCCCCCCCTCCAACCATCGGTCCTGTCATTTTCACCTCCAGACTCTTCATCCAGCCTCACCTTTTTTTTTTCAATTGATCACATTCACCTAACCTCTGATTTCTTGAATTCTACATCCATGAGTATTAATTATGGATCTGTATAGAACGAAATCCTTGATAATTGCAATATTTTCTCTGTTTATCATACTACCTATTGATCCAATTACGAGTATATTTGTTTTCTTTGCATTGAGTTGTAAACAATGGTTGGATGATCTCCAGCAAAATTTTACTTGCACATGTTATCACTGATAATGTTCTGTAATTTATGCATTCTGTTGGGTCACTTTTCTTTGGAATGGGTACAAATAGGGTTCTTTCCCAGTCAGTTGGCCAACTAGTTATTTTTCTAATTTCTTGGCATGGATAAGTACCAGCTTCCAATATTTCATCACTTGTTGAAAGATGTGAGTAGATTGTCAATCAATTACTGGGGCTTTTTTTGGCTAATGCCTTTAGTGTAGCTTGAGCTTCTTCTTTCAGTATTATTCATTTTTCTTTTTTTGGGGGTGGCATCACTGCCCTCTGGTGGGAGTAGCAGGGCCAGCCTTGCTCCTGGAGAGCTGCTTCTGGATTTGAACCACCAGCCCAGTGGGCCGCAGTCTCGCACACAATCACTATGCCACCAGGGCTCAGCTCCAGTTCTTCTTTTTAAAAATGTAATCATTTTATTGACATGTAATTCACACACTATACAATTCAGTGGTCTAAATATTTTAAGAGTTTTGAAATGTTACTACAATCAATTTTAGGTTATGTTCTTTATTCATGTACTCATTATTGTCAGCTCCCCCTTTCACCCAGCACCTTTTGTCATAACCCTTAAAACACTATAGTTTCTGTCCCTATAAATTTACCAATTATTGACTTCATATAAATAAAATCATATAACAAAGACTCAATCAACAACAAAAGTAAAATACAGAAAAATCTCAATCCAAAAGAAAGCAGAGTAATAAAATCCACACCGAGTTATAAATGAGTCAAGAAAATAAACAAAGTAAGATGTTGAATTTTAGCCTAACTGTATCTGCAGGAATCTACTTTCCCCTGCACTCTGTCTCAAGAAAATACTATTCATATCTCTGGTCAGTGGTCTGAGAGAATTCAGAAGAAGGCTCAATCTACTCGGAAACTCTGTGAATGAAGTTGGGAGCTTTCACTGTCAACCTTAGTCTTTTGTATATCAGGTGCTCATTATAAACTCTAATACAATTTTCCCCTCAGTTTGGGATTTTAAAACTTAAAATCCTTGAATCAGATCAGATGGTATGCTTTTTCTGTGGAGAGATGACTGACATCTCACTTAGATGGCTGCTTCCTTTAAGATATACCTTTAATAACTCAGATTCTATTCTTTCTGATAGCCAGTCACCATCTGGTTTCTTCATTATACTTACCTGTAGTATCCGTATATTGAGTTTTCAATTTATAAGGGCAAGAAGAAAGCAACACATCATAAAAAAACTAATTGTTCTTAGAGTATGTCTTATGGTTAAATGCAAGCTCAAAATCCATCCATATAGCTAAGGTTTAGAAATAGCTGAGTCCATTTTAAGGGCTGCATTATCAGCTTTGTGATGAATAAAATAGAACGCCATCAGTTGATCACATACTACCTTCTTTAAATGGTTACATGTTGATCAGTTCTTTTTAGTACTTTGACTCTGTATTTCTTTCATCTTTTGAAGCTTCCAGAGTCTGAATATTCTGTCCACTGAATCTTTCAATATTGGAACTTGAGACTTGAATTGTTCCTCTTTTGGTCCTTTTAGCTGGGTATATGCTGAGTGTGTTCTTCCTTTGTGGCTTTCTCAATACAAATCTTTTCACACTTGCATTATAATATTGCACATTGCCTTCTCAAGCTTCCCTGTGGAATTCTCTATTCAGTTCTTTTGCTTCATCATGTCTTCCATTTGCTTTAACTACTCTGTAATCCACAGCTAGTTTCAGACTCTCTTCGACACCCAGTTGGATTTCTCTCTTTCCAGGCTTTGTAATGGCCTTTTGTTTTCCTCGTGTGTGATGTTCCTGATGTCCTCTCACAGCCACAGCTCGCCAGCTCTTCTTCATTAGTGTTCATTTGGTCAAATTGATTATTGAGATGTTCTCAAAATTCTGGTCAGATATTCTTATCTAGACTTATTTTAATTTTCTTCAGCTTCAATTTTTGCATACATCTGAACAACTGTTAGCCTTCTTCACAATCAGACCCTAGCCTAGTGTTAGCAGCCAATACTGAGCTTCTCTATGATGCTTCCATAGGTGCAGTAAATTTGATTCCTATATACTCTATCTGGCAAATTCTTTGCTTATAGTCACAATTTATATGGTTAAAATGGTATGGCAGTCATGTGCCTCTGTTAATTTTATGATTGAAATGTAGGGGTGGAGTCCAGCCTGTTAATCTGGAGCTAGCCATTGAGTAGCCAATGAGACCTCTATGTGGGCATGGCTTTCTCCTGAGACTTCTGGAAAATCTCACGATATTTCCCTCATGAAGATGAGAAGCTGTCTTCCCCATTTGTTGGTACTTAGACTCAGAGACAATGAATCACGGACAAGACAAGGTGGCAGCATCCAAGAAGCTGGAGGAGCCGGTGGAGAGTCCACACGGCTTTGCCCTGATGAAGCCAGACCTCTGAAGCTGGGGTGGCCTTATGGAGACCTCTGCCAGTGATGAGTTGCTTCTGCCACCACGGGATGCTGTTGATGGATGCTGAGCCCTGGAAATGAGGAGCCATGGGGAGACCCCTGCCAGCGCCGGGATTGTGCACCCACTGACCTGTGACTTCGTGAGTCGGAAGGAGACTTTATAGACTGATTTCAGGCATATGGGTTAATATCGGACTTATGACTTTGAACTGGACTGGGTTCAATGTCCTGTTCCTCTTGTATATAAACCTTTTCCTCATATCTATATGCGTGTCTTTGAATTTGTTCCTCTAGTCTACCTGGACTGACACAAATGGGGTATTTGCGATAAAGAAGTCATTAAACAAAACAACAACAACAACAACAACTCACTGCCATTGAGTCTGTGCTAAATCATAATGTCCCTTTGGCAACAAGGTAGAAAGAATTGCCATCTTCTTCCGGGGATTAGAGCCCAACACTTAAATACTATGTCATCAGGGCTCTCTGAAAAGTCTTGAAAAAATTCTACCATACAGTCTCGAGTTTCATTTCTGTCTTCAAGGCCGTATTTTCCAACTACTGTTCCTTCCTTCCTCTCTGTTTCCAACTTTTGAATTCCAATAATTATCACCACATCTTGCTTGCACATTTGATTAATTTCAGCTTTATGATTGGTGTGTGATTTTAATAAGCATCTTATTAACTAGATTTCCTTGTATGCATATAAATATTCTAATATAGACATCATTATACTTCAAGATCGTAGGCCCATCTTCTGGAATTTGTCATTTCCACCATATAACTGACCTACATGGCCAATTATCAGTCCATTTCAATTTGCTAATCCTCAGGATAGCAATCTATTGATATTCTATGTCATTTTTGATGACTTCAAATTATTCTAATTCATACTTTGTATAACCCATGTTCTGCTGGTTAATAATGTTTCTAGTGGTTTCTTCTCGTGTTGGCTCAAGTCCCATCAGTTAAAGAATTTTCAGAAAGTTTCGCTCTCCATCCAGGTCATTATGATCAACTTGTGCTTACCTGAGTGCCTTTCAACCTGAGAGGCTTGTCTTCTGATAATGTTTGGCGGCTATTCATAAGGTTTCAGTGTGAGTTGGAATCAGTGAGATGGTTCTGAGAAGTCCTCAGAAAGGGACAGTGTATTCCTTCTACATAGTCTGTGCTTAGACTGGAGGCTTCACTCTGTTCACCTTGGGTGACCCTACAGGCATTCAAAATAACAGGGACCTAGCTTCCAGCATCACAGCCACAGGCAAGCCAACAAAGTATGACAAACTGATAGACAAGTAGTAGTAAAGTCTCTCTCTCTCTCTCTCTCTCTCTCTCTCTCTCTCTCTCTCTCTCCCTGCCCCGCCTCTCTCTCTCTCTCTGCCTCTGAGTTAATGCCAACTCATAACACCCACTGTGAGTTTCCAAGACTGTTACTGTTTACTGGAGCAGCAAGCCCCATCTTTCTGCCATGGAGCTGCTGGTCATTTTGAACTGCGAACCTTCTGGATTACGGCCCAACATGTAACCACTACACCTAGATAAAGTGTCCTTAAGCCTATTGTTTAGGCATATGCTTTTTGTTTGGGGTGAAAATGTAGGACATCTGAAAAACATACCCATGTTTTTGGTCAAATTTGACTCCCAGGAGATTTGGCTTTAATGATTTCAGATTGCAATTTAACATATCCTAAGTGAAGTCAATACCCACCAAGGACAGTACTTGGGGTGAGGGGGCGTTACTAAAGGAGAAGTCACCAGATGTGATTCTGCCTTAGGCTTGAGTTTTGTACAGATGTAAAGCATGGAATAATTTGGTTCTTTGGGGAGCTTAGCTTAGTTCGGGATGCACCAATGAGTAGAAACTTTGCACAGTTATATAACTCTTGGCACAATTATACAGTTTGGCATAAATGGATGCATCACAGATATTTTCCTATTTAGTGGCAAAATGAAGCATAAAAATGATATAGCTTATGTAGATATAACCACTTTGTTATCCTAGAATTGAATTAGAAAATGCCACAGCATTTTAAAAATCAAAGAATTTATTTGCAGTGTTTCTTAAAAGACTTGTAATGCAGTGCAGAAGCCTGCCTAACTAAATGTCTTTAGTGTTCTTTCCCTTTTTCTACCTCGTGTATCGATTTTATCCACGCACTTAAATCAGTTATTATTATTGTTGATCTCTAATTAGGCTTTTACAGAATCGAAGTGCTCATGTTCAGTTCAAACCAAAAGCATAAATTGCAGATCCAATCAGTTCAAACTAGTAACCATCAGATGAATGATGTAGCATTTTGAAGGCAGAAATTTTCTTTCTTTCATAGGCTATACCGTAAACCCTTGATTTAAAAGTAGCTAATGTTTATGTATGGAATTATATATCAAGTATGTGATATATACTATATTATTTTAAATACATTGCTAACTATTGAAACCTCCCAAAATCCAAATTGATGAAAAAACAGAGCAATAGGAAAATCAGGACTGTTTGTAAGAACTTAATCGACTAGAGTCGTAGGGAGCTTTTGATTTCATGAAATACTAAGACACACTGGTGCATTACTCAGGGAAATATTATTACCCTTGTTTTACAGACTGAGAAACAGGAGCCCAGATGGACTATGTGATTTGAATATTCAACTCATTATGAAATATCCTGAGATTTAAAATTATGATTATAGATAGCGTTATCATTAATGAGCATGAAATGGCTCTCATTGCTAAGCACTTGACGTAATTTTTCTTTCACTGTCTGTGTTTCACTACAAATTGGCAGTGACTGTCCTCACTCCATGTTCCAGAAGAGTACCTCAAGGGATTAGGATACCGGGTCTGTGTGACAGAGCCCATGGGGGCAGAGCTAGAATGCAAACCTCGATCCGGTTGATTCCTCAGTATTTGCTTCTGCTACTCTGCATGTGAACTCCTGCACCTTAGAATGATCTGATTCTGCTTTTCCTTCAACTCTTTTATTTTAAAAAAGTCGCTTACCTAAAGGAAGGTTGCAGAGGGGCTGCGCCCCGGTGGCGTAGTGGTTGTGCGCGGGACTGCGGCCCACTGGGATGGAGGTTCAATTCCAGCAGTGGGGCTGGGCCTCCTACTCCCACCACCGGAGAGCAGTGATGCCAAAACAACAACAAAAACAAAACAACCAAAAAAAAAAAAAAACCCCAAAAAAGCTTGTTTGGGCTGAGCCCCGGTGGCGTAGTGGTTGTGCGCGGGACTGCGGCCCACTGGGACGGAGGTTCAATTCCAGCAGTGGGGCTGGGCCTCCTACTCCCACCACTGGAGAGCAATGATGGCCCCCTCCAAAAAAAAAAATAATTAAAAAAAAAGAAAGGTTGCAGAAATAGTCAGCACCTGTAAGTCATTCATATAGATTCACCAGAGATTTGCATTTTGCCTCATTTGCTCTTTACTTTCTGTCTCTGTACATTTCTTGCTGATGTGAACCATTTAGAAGTTAGTTGCGAATAACTAAAAAAATAAAAGTCAATTGAAGACACTATGTTTCACTCCTAAAATCTCCAGCATGGCTCTTCAAAAAGCAGACATGTTCTCCTGGTCTATATCACTGTAATATTCTTATCACACCCAGAAGTTTAACATTGATATCATTCTGCTATTCAAATTGAATAACATGATTTGTCTCAAAAATAGTCATTAAAATTAATTTTTTTCTAACCAAGTATAGTATGAAAATATTTTCAGGCCTCCTATTATTGAGACTCAACTAGTTATATTTTTCAAAATTTAGTTCCTAAACTACTTGCATTTTTAAAAATTTAATCATTTATGGCATTGGAATTTCTGAAGAATATGGACAAGTTGGTTTGAAAATTATGTCTTGTTTCCTCATTAGAACTAGAGAGATAAGGACTGGCCCTAATACCCACTAAGTGGACAGCCCCACTCCCCCACCCCAAAGAAGAATTCATTTCAGAGCTGTTTGTGGAGATATTGGAAAGGGTTTAAGAAAGTCTAGCTAGGAAACATGAGCCAAGTGGTATACAAATAGAAGGAACAGTTTATGAAATGTACTGAGACGTAGCCAAATGTGGTCACTGGCTTCAGAACCTCAGGGTCAAAGCAGCACATTAAAGTCAAATAAGAATTCTTTAAAAAAAAATCTTTAGGAAGGCTCTCTGTGAAACTGGTCTTGTGCCTATGACAGAACACAGCTCTGTTAATAACAAGTCATTAACTTGTACTTAGTAATTAAGAATGCCCCTTTTGATAATGAATTACTGACCTCATTAAAGAACATATTCATAAAGGTACTGCTTTCCAGCAAAAGGGGAAAATATTGCATGTATTTTTTCATTATTACTGCTCTTTCTTTTCTGCTTTCTCACAGTGCAAGCATCAAGGAGTTTTTTATGTTGCTTCCCCTCACTCATGGCCACCCATGATAAACTCTGGCGTCCTCAGAACTGTCTGTGGCCCAGCCATGGTGATCCACAGGGTTTCATCGGTGGAGTTTGAAGAGTAGATTCCTAGGGCTGTCTTTCTAATGTTTTATTTTGGGGAAAAGTTGGCAGAATACCTACATTTATCAAATGCTAACATTTGTCCTTGTTGACTCTCTCTTTCATGGACTCTCTCTATATATTTGGTGTGTGTGCTTGTGTGTAATATATTTGTGTAATACAACAAGGGTCTTTGGGAGGTGCATGGAAAATGGAACTAAAAGATAATGGAAGTTTTCCTGAATTTTTAAAAGTGCCTTTGTGTAGTCATTGTGGCAGTCACATAATTTCTCCTCAGCTTGAAGTGTAGGGGTGGAGTCTAGCTTGTCGATCAGGTCACAGCCTGATGTTACCTTCTTGTGGGCATGACCTTCTCATGCGGAGGGCCCTGGGATCCTCTCTCCCTCCCCCTCCCCCTCTCTGCATACACCTTCCTGTTGAGGAGTCAGTGGAGACCTGTGTGTACCCTGGAGTTGCCTCTAGCTCTACTGGAGCCACAAGACTTTGGACCCACCAGTCAGTGACCTTCCTGTATTCTGCATCACTGCATGTAGCTGTGTGAGTCTGAAGAAGGATGTATGAATGGACTAGTATCCAACTCATGGACTGATCTGAACAGGGCTGGGATACTTTCTCAATATACAATTACTACTTAATACAGAGCTCTCTCTTGCATAGATATGAGTGTCTATGGATTTTTTTTCTTCAGTCAACCTGGCCTAATGCATCCGTATGTTGTGTTTGTTGAACTTTTGAAAAGAAAGTTGTGATTTCTATTTTCCACAGTTCTTTCTGTATTATTGTGAATATCTGAAACTGGTTTTCTTCAAGGTAGAAGACACTTTAGAATTCTCAGTCTCACTTCTGTCCTTTCTTCAACTTTGCAAACAGCTGGTAGAAGATCACTTTGTAATAGCATATTTGGTTCCAAGACCTGCCCCATTTCTTAATATATTAGTATGTCCTTTGGCCAGTCACTTGGTTGTCCTCAATGTCAGTATCCTAATCTGCAGAAATCTCTTTGAAGACTGTGTTTTCTATTTACATGTACAAATGATTCACATTTATTAACATAAAACAACATCAAGTCATCAAGTGCTGTAAGGGAATTGTAACTCAGGAGTCCCCGTGGCAAACTGTGCTGTCCTCATAACTGTTTGTGGACAGAACCATGATGGTTCACAGGGTCTCACCCACAGGTGGGTGAGGCTTTGGACTGTGTCTTAGACTGAGTGCTCTAGAGAAGCAAAGCCAGCAAGGCTTATATATGTTTGTACAGAAAAAAAAAAGTCTGAAGTAAGGAAATGGCCACCCTATTTTAGACAAATGCAATACAAATCCAGATAGGTTTCAAGTCTGTGAGTAATATGTTAGGTGTGGTCTTTTCCAGAGTTGTATATTATTAGAAAACCACAGGCTGGTGGCTGCAGAAACAGATGACTACACTATCAGCAGATAAGAAATGAAACTGGAAAGTTGAATGAATCTCAGGCCCACAAGTCAGATAGTAGGCTATTCAAAGAACCAGAAGTTGATGGAATATATGCTGTTTCCTGGTCCAGAGAGAAAAAAAAAGAGCAAATAGTCTTTTCCAAGGCATCCGCCTGCATAGGAAGAGTGCCACAGTCCCAAGGAAACTTCCCTTTGATTGCATCAGGACTGCGAGCAAGGTCGTTGTCCCCCATCCTAAGCAGATCCCATCCTGAAGTTGAGTACATTGTGTTGCGTCACATCATGGGGTATTAGCTGCCAAGTCACTGAGAGTGCTGGCCCAACCACCCCAACACAAAACCACTGGTTCCTACTTGTAAGCCTGGCAAGCCAAACTCACCAGCAGCACACTCATCACTTGTCTGTCAGTGTGTCCTGCTGTGTGATGGCTTCTGTGTTGCTGTAATGCTAGGTCACTAGTGTTTCAGGTGGCAGCAGGGTCACCCAAAGTTAGCAAGTTTCAATGAACTGCCAGACTAAAAACGAGACAATGCAGAAGAATTGGGTGTCCGCTTCAGAGGAAGTAGGCACTGAAAACCTTACACATAGCATGGAAACATTGCCAAATATCAAAGACCTGATGAATGGAAGGAGAACGGTGTTGGAGAGAGTGCCCAAGTAGGGACCCCTTCGATCAGAAAGCACTAGAAATATGACTTTGAGGGAGCTGCTTTTTCAAAGTAGAGTTGACCAGGGTGAATTGAGGAAAGCCTGTGGGAATGGATGCTTCAGGATCTTCATGTTCTAATGAGGCACAACTTCGAGAAGAAACAGCTGCAAAAATCAACTAGCAGTTGGTATATTGCATGTACTAAGTGTGAATCTAGGAAAATTGGAAGTCATCACAAATGAAAAGGAATGCATCAAGTTCGATAGCCTAGGCATTCATGAACTGAAGATCATGAATTGCAGCCTGCAGAATGCATTACGGCTCAATGGAAAGAACAAAAGTCCGCAGAACTTGTCTAGTAGGTAACATTATAATACACAGAATAAAGATTGAGGTTATCAAAGGTTTTTTTTTGCTTGTATATCCAATCAGTGCTCATGCAAGTCAAAAGGCACATCGCATTGGGTGAATATGCTGTATAAGACCTCATCATAAAGTAGTGCAAGGATGTTACTTTGAGGACTATGGTGGGCCTGTCTCAAGCCATGACATTTTCAGTTGCCTCATATGCATGTGAAATTTGGATACTGAGAAAGGAAGATGGAAGAATTGATCCATTTGAATTGTAGTGCTGACAAAGAATAACAAATAGACCATGGAGTGCCAAAAGAACAAACAAATCTGTCTTGGACGAAAGACAGCCAGAAAGCTCCTCGGAGCCAGGGATGGTAGAATTTTGTCTCACATACTTTGGACATGTTGTTAGGAGAGACCAGTCGCTGCTGAAAGACATCATGCTCGGTAAAACTGGAGGAGCAGTGTGACAAAGAGACAGACCCTAGACACCATGGATTGACACAGTGTCTGTCACAATGGGCTGAAATATCAGAACAATTTTGAAGATGGAGCAGGACCAGGCAGTATTTTGTTCTGCTGTACACAAGGTTGCTGGGTCATAACTGGTTTGATGGCACCAAACAATAAAAAAGTGACAGCTTTCAAGGATGAAATGACATTGATATGGCAGTGGTTTCATTTACAGGAGGAAACTCTAGTTAGTTAGGAATAGGGTGGCAGGTTTGTGGGTGAGAGGGGAGAGAAAGGTGAGACTGAGACATGTGTTTTGAATGTGGTACATTTGGGTTCCATCTTGACATCCCTTGGATTATTTGTGTGGAAAACGGAGAAGTGTGGTTCATGGACACCAAAGAAGAGAATTTCAAGAACGTGAGTGTAGGCACCACTTCCAAGTGATGCTGATGTAACGATACGTGGCGGCCGAGCAAGGGAGACATATGCAACATTACAGAAACCTTCAAAAGAGTAGTTTGGGTGGAAGAACGATGTTAAAATGCAGAGTTAAAGAAGTGGAACAGTACTGGGAGTAGGCCATTGCATTAAGACAGAGTAGTAAGCTCACTCATATGTTGACAACAAAAGTAAGGCACTTGCTAATGCTGCACCGTGAGATTTGGTTTCTTCATATGAAGGTTTCAGGTAATCTTCATCAGATACCCAAGTATTTGGCCCAATAGAGTTTTTAGTGCTCTTAGAGTTTGTGGGTGGCAATCCACGGGGGTGGGGGGTAGGTGGGTGTCCCACAATAGATTTCTCTTTGCGTGGAGCACTAGAGGGAAGAATAAGAAAAGGCAATGGAATGTGTGGCTGATTTCCCTCATGAACCAGGCCTTTCTCAAGAGGCCAGAACAGGCTGGTGCCTGTCAACCATTAGTGGACATTTTAATCCAAGATTTCCAGCATGACCCTTACCAAAAGGGAGTGAAATACAGAACAATATTTTTTATTCCAGTGGAATCCAGTCTTTATGGAATCATGGAGTCTAGTTGAACCTTTGAATTTCCTGCCCTGCAGACCTTAGAAAACCAGGAATATCCCCTGAAGTCCTCTTTATTCCAAACAATCGTTTAATTAATGAAGAATGTCTGCCTTAGACTCTGCGCACTACTATAGAACTATCTGTACGAATCATCTTGAACAACTTGAGTTGCTCAGGAAGAGACATAGTTGTCATGAGTTTCTGTTAATTCTGGGGGGAAATGGTAATGTTTAAGGTGTTAATTGTGCAGAAAAGGAAGATGAAAACAGTTGTGAGGCTTGAAGAATATAATCAATTACACTTAAATATAAATGCAGAAACCATTGAATATACATGTAGAAATAATTTGTAATGAGAAAAATTAAAAATGCAAATTCTATTTTAAAATAAAGACAGTATTATGGCAAGAAGACATTGTTTGTGGGTTGCTCCTTCAAGGTAGAAAGTGAAAAACAAATATTGAATAGTAAGAAAGTCAGAACGATCTTAAACTAATGTGCATCAGAAGTATCTGGAAGTTTGCTGTAACACAGATTTGTGGGATCCACCCCCAGCATTTCAGACTCTGTAGGCAAACATCAAGCCTAAGATTTATATTTGTAACTTCTTCTCAGTGCTGCTGCTAAAGCTCATTTGGGGATTAATCAGGGCTCCTTAACCACAACCTTATGGATTTTTTGGAACAATTCATATTGTGGGGGCATTCTTGTGCATCATAGGATATTTCAACATGCCTGCTACAGCTTGCTAGATGCCAGTAGCACCTGCCCTGTTGTGACAACCAGAAATATTTCTAGGCATCACAGGATATTCTGAGAGTTAAAATTGCTTCCAGTTGAGAATCACTGATTGACAGTTCAACTTATGGGCAAGAGGCAGTCTGCAAGCAACCCCACCCCAGTGGAAGGGCCTGGTCTGGAATATGAAGGGCACGCGGAACAATGGAACAATGGACCAGAGCCTCCCAACTGGGTAATGCATCCTGAGTTGTGCATTTGCTACTCATAAATTAAATTATTAGATTATAATGAAAGGCTGTCCTTTTAGTTCAATATGTACTAGCCACGAGCTATCAAGCTGGAGTGAACGTCACCGTAATTCCAGGTTATTTCCTGGTGCCTCTATTGTGGTACCCCAAGAATGATTGTTAGTAAATCATCGTCAATTGAGATCCGCTAGGAGCAGGATTGACAAGGTGGCTGCAAGAATGAGCTCCAGCCCAACAATTGTGGGGCCGGCCGGCACCTGGCAGCCCTTCATTCGGTTACCAAAGCGACTGGCCTGCACTTAACAACAAAATAGCATCCCCCATTGATGACTGTCTCTTTTGCTTTTAGGATACAGGCTTGCTGGAGCACTGCCTCACTTATATATGCTCCTCCACAATGACTCAATCAGAAGACCCTTTCATTTGTTAGAGAAAGAAATATTCTGAGTAAGTTCAATATTCCACAACCGAATATATATTTTAAAGAAAAAAAACACAAAGGAACATAATGTGTGGAGGTATTCCGGACCCTGTGATTATGAACCTTGGGGCCTTCTGATAGAGGCTGTTTACAGAAATAATCGCAGCCATGTGACTCCAATTGAAGCTGCAGGCCAGGCAGCATCAATCAGCCTCGCCTGGTGAACAAGGCAGAAATGCAGAACCTTAAACTCCATCACAGGTCGACTCTCTCAGAAGCTGTTCAGGTGAGTATGTGGATATTAATGTTGGAAAAGCGTGGAGTTAAAGTCCTGAATCCCTAGTGGTGTATATGTGTTCGACTGATAACCTGCAAGTTGAAGGTTCAAATCCACCTCAAACCGTTTTAGAAGAAAGGACTGACTACGTGTTTCTGAAAAACCAGACACCGGAAATCACAGAAGCCAATTCTCATGATACACACGAGTTGACAGGAGTCAGTATCAACTCCAAAGAGCACCATTCATTTTGCGGGGAAGGCGGGGTGAGGTGAGCTTATATAATAAATTGATTTTTTTTCCATTTAGCAATTCCTAGACGTTTTGCTTTGTGACATTGACTGTAAGCTCCACAAGGTAATAGAACTCTCCCATTCTTGTATACTTTCACTTGTCCTTTCTTATTCCTGTCCTTGGAACTCTATCCCTGGGCAAAGGCTGCCCCTCAGCTCTCATACGTGACCTCCCTTGGATAACTGTTCACTGCATAACCTTGCCTCTTGTTTGCCTCAAGGTTGACCTTGAGAGCGAGTTCAGTTCCAGGTTTCCAGGGTTATGATTCAAGGCCATAGTCTTGAGGTGCCCAGTGATGCAGTGGGTTCCATGTGGACTTGTTGACCAGATGAGCAGTTTGAAACTACCACCTGCTACTTGGGAGAAAGACAAGGCTTTCTACTCACATAAAGATTTAGTTCCAGAAACCTGTAACTGCACTTCGACTCTGGCTTGTAAGGTTGCTTGAGTCAAAATTGATTTGATGGTAGTGAGAGTGCTTTTTTGCCAAGGTGAAACCAGTAGCCTTCCCTCAGTATAGGAATTTGAGTTTGGTTCCACATTGTCCTCACATTACATGCAAGGGCTTTCGACTGCGATCCCTTTCAGAGTAAATAGCACCTGTGGCCAGGTACCATCTAGTTCTTCTAGGTTCAAAGATGCATGGAAATAATTAGTCCAAAAGAGCATGGAGCACACAGACCTCCGCCTTCCATGGCCTCGCGTTGTTTTGCAAGCCTCTGAATGCACTGTGGCCCTTAAAACCTCCGAGGCACTGCGCTCTACTGCTCATAAAAGGAAGCTTGCTTTGAACTATTTGACTTTCATAAATAAATGTCTATCTTTCGCTTTACATTGAAGCTCTAAAAAAGGCAATTCTGCCTGCCGTGTGCTCCACACCACGCCCATCATTGTTTCCTGTCGTTGAGCCCCTCCAAGCCCACAGCAATCCCAGTGAGCAGAGTAGAACCACCACCCAGTTTTCAAGGCTGTCCTCCTTGGGAAGCAGACTTGCAGGGCCCTCTCCTGGGAAACTGCAGAGGGCTTTGAACTGCCAGCCCATTAGTAGGCAAACCCTTAATCAGATGTGACACCAGGGCTTGGGGCTCCTTAAACACTGAACAGTTGAATGCCCTAAAATCTATGAAGTAAATCAGTGAACAGAACTCTGAATTCTCATACTAACCTGCCTTCCCCACCGACCTCAAGTGGGTCTCAGAAGAGGCTTAACACACACACACACACACATATATATATATATATATATATATGAATCATTTTATTGGGGGCTCATACAACACTTATCACAAACCATTCATACATACATTGTATTAAGCACATTTGTACAACTGCTGACATCATCATTCTCAAATTATTTGCTATCTACTTGAGCTCTTGGCATCAGCTGCTCATTCTCCCCACCTCACCACTCCCCCCTTCCTCATGAACCCTTGATAATTATAAATTATTATTATCTTACACTGCCCAACTTCTTCCTTCACCCACTCCTCCACTGTCCATTCTCCAGAGAGGACGTAGATCCTTGTAATGGGCTTCTCCTCTCTACCCCACCTTCCCTCCACCCTCCGGGTATGGCCACTCTCACTACTGGTCCTGAGGGATCCATCTGTCCTGGATTCCTTGTATTTCCAGTTCCCATCTGTACCACGGTACATCTTCCAGTCTGGATGGATTTGTAAGTTAGAATTAGGATCATGTTAGTGGGGGGAAGGAAACATTTAAGAACTAGAGGAAAGTTGTATGTTTCATCGTTGCTACACTGCACTCTGACTTGCTCATCTCCACCCCGTGACCCTTCTGTAAAGGGATACCCAGTTACCTACAGTTGGGCTTTGGGTCCACAGTCCACACTTCCCCTCATTCACAAGGTTGTGATTTTTGTTTCTTAATGCTTGATACCCGATCCCTTCTATACCTCATGATCACACAGGCTAGTGTGCTTCTTCCATGTGGACTTTGCTGCTTCTGGGCTAGATGGCTGCTTGTTTACCTTCAAGCCTTTAAGACCACTCACACTTTAGCTTTTGATAGCCAGGCACCATCAGCTTTCTTCACCACACTTGCTCATTCCCCCACCTGTCCTCCCTGATCATATAGGGAAGGTGAGCACACAGTGTCATGTTTTTTTTTTCTCTTTGATGTCTGAAACCTTATCCCTTCGACACCTTGTGATCACAGAGGCTGGCGTGCTTCTTCTGTGTGTGGGTTTGGTTGCTTCTCAACTAGATGGCCATATGTTTATCTTCAAGTCTTTAAGACCCCAGAGCCAGAGTGACCCTCTCCCTGAAAGTAGGCGGTGCTAAGAGCAGGTTGGGGGAAGAGCCCAGTATGCTACAGCCACACAGAGGCAGGCTGGGTGGGAGGAAGAGAAAGAGAGAGCCGGAATGGACCCTACACTGTCATACCAGGCTGGGAGGATGACATCCCTCTGGCAAGCTAATGGAACACAGATGGATTGAACAAATAACAACAGCATGTGTCACACTGTCCCCTTACTGGAGCAAATTGCAAGAGTGGACTTTCAGGGGTCACATGGTGGGGAAGCAACACGGTCTGAATCCCCCAACATGAAGTGGATCAAGTAGGGAGCATACGTGGAAAAACTATCTGGAGGAGAAAACAGGACTGACGGTTTCTGGGGGACATGGGAGAGGGGTAGGTGAGGGAAAGGAAGTGGGGTAAACAAACAAAAGAAACAAGGGAACAACAAGTGATCCAAAGTGGCAAGGAGGGTGTAAGAGGCTTGGTAGGGCTTGAACAAAGACAATGTAACTGAGAGGAAATAATGAAAACTGAAAGAAGGCTGAGCATGATAGTGGGACAGGAGGCAAGTAAAAGGAAATAGAGGAAAGAACTAGGAGGTAAAAGGCATTTATGGAGGTCTAAATGCAGGTATGTACATATGTAGATATATTTATTTATGAGTTTTGACTTTTGAATAAGCACGACTCAGAAAATGTGAACCACCTAAGGTTTCAGAGATGATTACTAAGAATCCTGTGTTTTGAGTAGTTGGAAGCAATCGCTCTGGCTGGGCCTTCAGCTAAGACTGCATCTCCTACCAAGAATCACTGAATCAAAATCTACAGTTGAACAAGATCACAAGGTGATTCTTAAAGAGATATTAAGCTCAATACTTCATTGATGTATAGTATGCATTGTATACTTTTGTATACAAAGATGTCACCTGGGGTTCTGGTTAAACTGTAGATTCTGATTCAGCATATGAAGGGTGGATCTGAACGTTCTAAGCAGGATGGTTGAACAAGTTCAGGGTTGAAGCGTCGGTCTCTTCCTTACCTCAATCGAGAAGTGTTTATTCACACCAGAAGTGAGTCTTCTGGTTGTTAAGGGTGTTTCTGAGTTGTGACGCAGAATTCTGGAAGATATGTAGAGGCTGCCTTTGTGGGCTGACAGAGAGGCAACACTGAGGCTCTTGGTCATAGGAACAATGTTGACTGTGGCCCAGGATCTGCAGTGTTTCCATCTGTTGTACACAGGGTTGCTCAGCCTGGGTCGGAAGGGCGTCAATGACACCTACCAACAACAACCACCTAATTCTGCAAGACTGCATTTTCACCTTTCAATGAATATATTGTTTTAGCTGTCTTCTTCATCAGATAAGTTGACTGATGTATATGTGAAATGTCAGAAATTAATAACATCACTCAAAGTAAAATCCCAGCTCACCCAAACATAAATTGTACTCATGTATTTACACATCGCTTATCTTGTCTTTCCATAAAAGGATTCGAGGCAAATATATAGAATAAATCATAATGCAATTTGCTAAGGAAAACCTGGGGATCTTTTCACCTCTTTCCCTGTGAATGCTGATTAAAAACATCCCATTTTATCATCTAGAAAGTCTCGTATCTCCCAAAGGGCATCCCTACGATAGATGACTTTTGTGAAAATATCAACATCCTACCCCAACCCTCCCAAACACAAAAAATGAAACGTGAAATAATAAGAAACAGACAATGGGTATTAACAGTGTCTTTAATTTACAAAGAATTATTTTTATTTGGCTGTTTTGGAAAATCACTAACAGTTTTCACTTTATAAAACATTAAATAATAAACAAGATGATGTTATACAGTACTTTGGATAACTTCTTCCATCAGCTTAGTGCAATGTATTATTGGCACCTAAAAGTGAAAGTTTTCATTATTTCCCCTTTTCTTCTTCAGCTGTGCAGTTACATGACCAAAAAGGAAATTAAAACAAAATGAACCTAAGGCCCTGTTTTCTGGACCTTGCTCAAAGGCTCAATGATTGAAATTCCTCCTCTCACCTAGCCCCCCTCCCCACCAAGTTAAATTATGAAAGGTATTCTCTCATTTGTTCTCGCACTCATACACAAACTAGGGTTTCATGGGAACTGAGAGCTTTCAATTCCTAAGTGAGGCTGAGTTACACAGATCTCATGAAGGGGAATCCTAGCAGTGCATTATTTCAGTAGTCAGATTAATTTCTCGCCTACATGGTATAGAAAATGCCCTAGGAGATAAACAACAACAGATCTGAACTGTGTCCCTGGACCAAGGTCTCTGAAAACCCAAATCTTTATCCGTTGACTGTGTTAAGAGGTACCACAGCTTTAAGATATTCCTAAGTATTTAAATACCTAGGCTAATTTCTTTGGAAACAAATGGTTTCTGTCTTTTCCTTTCCTCTCCTCCTCTTGTTTGAACACTGCTAGGGTGAGCAGAAGGGGGACCTATTTTAGAGAGTTTGCCAGGTGGTTGGCCCCTTCTGGCCCTTCTCCATGACCTACTAGTTCAACAAGGAAACGTCTAAATTATATCCTGGCCTCATCCGAAGCACTTTGTCCTTAAGAGTGCCTCTGAATTCCTATTTGATGAATGATGATGATGAAAATATTTGAAGGGATAGTCTGTAATGCATTATTTGACTTTGAGATAAGAACATCTTTAACCACCTTAAGTAGCTAAAGTTTTATTTCATTTTTTAGAAGCCTCCAAAAAAATTCACTCTTTTGATAAAGGATCCTACTTTCACAACTGTCCCTGCCAGGAAACGCTTCCTCATACTCCAGACTAAGCCTGTTTCCGCTGCTGCTATTCTTAGAGCACAGGGAGAACAGCTGGTGGCCATCCTCTCTGGGACAACTCATCATATACTTGAAACCACCAATGGTTTGCCCCTCAGACGTCTCTTCTTCAGGCTGAACAATCCCAGCTCCTTTAATCTTTCAGCCCAGGCCTTTCCCCCCAACCCTTTAATCATCTTTGTGATTCCTGGGAAAAAAATAGAAAATAGTTTGATTGTTGAGCAGAAATGGAAAAAAAAACCTTCAGGAGTAAGTTGCTTTTCAAAAGTTATATACATGTATATAAGTGTATATGTACACTTACAATGTATATATATAAATAGCTTTTCTTAGAGTAAAATATACAGGGAGAAAATACAGTTGGGGGTTCTTGGACCTTAGCTAAAACTTCAATCTTGTCTTGCTCCAGTTATGTTTGTTAATCTCAGTCCATCGTCCAAAGCCCGAAAGAACAGGAGTTACTTGTTATCCCATTCTGACATGTTAGCACGCAAGTTATGAACCTGACCTGCCTAAATTTCTATTAATAACAATGAACACGAAACCTGCTCCAACAGAGAATCCCTTTCCTCTGCTTCCATGAAGGAACCGAATCACTTTCACAAAACCAGAATTTTTACAAAGCTTTTTGCACATTGTCAGAGTGCCATGTTATTATGATAAAAGCTGCTGTTTTGAAATTGTAGCCTAAAACAGGAGTGCTGTATGTGTTAACTATCATTTCTTGTCTACCTGAATGGTTTGCTATCCTTTGTAGAGATCAAACTCAGTCTCGTTTTTTTTTTTTTAAATCATCACTTCACTACAACCATCTGACATTTCTTCCAATTTCATTTGTGGCCAAAGTAAGGTTCTATAATGGGATGACTTTACACCATGGGTTCTCTGTTCACTCAAGAGATCACAAGCTGCCTTCTACCTTGCAACTAGAGTCGGTAAATATCAGAATCACGAAAGTATTTAATATTGATAGCACATACACAACACACACTACTACTAACAAGGATTCTGTGCCCACTCTACATAATTGTCTTCCAAATAAAATGCAGATAACAAGGTCAGAATAAATGCATCTTGGTATGTTACATGCCCTTCTCTTATAAGGTAGGTGGCAGTAAATGTCAAGAGTTCAGGTCCAAGCCAGAACTCACTTAAATGAGGAGAATAAACCCATTTCCCAAGCAGAGTGTATATCGCATCTTAAGAGGAGTCAATACTACTCATGGTACAACACTGAACAGACAGCAAGATGGCCATTTGCACAGAAGCTTTCTTTTGAAAACTTCTCGCATAATGTGTTACAAGGAGCACCTTTGAACCTTTCCATGAAGGGTGGTATGGGTCACACATGCGGAAGGCCTTCCTAGAAGCGACAGAGGGTGGAAGGTCACACCGAACAATGACTGGGATGTGTATAGATGCTCCTTATATTTCAAGGAGGGTTTCACTGTTCACTGGAATTGCACAAAAACGGGCAGCACAATGTGGGTCATCGATCAGACTTTTCCCTGACCCACTCTTTTCCTAGGCTGACACGAGGGAGGAGAGGAGGTGAGGGTTGGGCAGAGAAGAGAGAGAGAGAGAGCCACAGAGGACTTCCCGGCTTCTTCTGGAGTTGCTAGGGTGCTTCTGAGCAATGGCCTCTTTTCAAGCTCACATCATCCAATCCAATCTCCCCAGTGTGACCACGCCTTTTTTCACCTTTGAAGATGACCTAGGGAGAGAACGCACACAGTGGTCAGGCCATCTCTGGTCCTCTCCCGTGCCTGCTCATTTCACAAGTCTTCTTTCACAGATAAATATTAGACTTTTTATGCAAGGAAAAGACTCAAGCCCCATCACTAGTGTCTTCTAGGAAGAAGGGCATGCTCTGGGGTGAAAGAAGGGCATTCCATGATGGTAAAGAAGAACAAGGAATGGAAGGAGCAGATTGAGCTGTGGGTCCAGAGAAGTTCAGGATCCTCATCTTGGATATGGAGTGAAAATGGAAATCACCAACAAACTGTTGATCAGCCCATATTACTCAGGGCTAGTCAATCCTTAAAAAGATGGTCCAAATGATCGATTGCTTCCATGGAAACATGCTTACAAAGAGGACACTTCTGTCATGGGTGGCCAAGGTCAAGGGAGAAGAGGAGGATGGTAATGAAGGTGCAGAAATTCAGAGGCACAGAGCTGGAGAATCAAAATCAGGTAGCCTATTTTAGGAGTGTCTTCATCCTCTTCTCTGGAGTTAACAGGGTTTTGCTACTTAAAATTGGGGATGGGGTAGAAATCAAGCATCACCATGTAATCACAATGTTATCTATGTAAAAATAAAAATTTGTTCACTATTCTTACATATCTGTGTTCTATAAAGCAGCCCTGGTTCTTCCAAAAAGGAGAAAACATTCCGTGCTATGACTTGAAACAATTGATTATCTTTATTTCTCTCAGCAATATGTCAGGAAAAAATTAGAAAAAAAAATTAGACAGTAAACCAAATTCATATATCACCATGAGAGTTTGAATGCACTGTATAGAGCTTCTTGCTAGAATTATTCCTACACACTTTGCATTGAGACATAGGTGCAGGATCTTCCCATAACAAACATTGGTCAAACATCAACACTAAAAAGACCTCTCCAAATACAACCACGATCTTGTTTATCGATGTAAACTATAGACGGCCAATCAGATCTCGCTACATTTTGGCTTGAGGTGAAGAAGACTTTTTTTTTTTAATTGTTCTAGCCTCCCACTCAAGGCTGCTGAACTGAGATTGCTAAGGTGGAGGAAAAGAAAATGGACCTCTAAATAAATCAATCAGAAAGACAGAGGCAAGGCAGCCGGGGTCATCCACGACGGTAAAGAAATCCACGGAATGGAAGGAGCGGGTAGAGCGAGTTCAGAGAAATCCAGGATCCCCACGTTGGGTATTTTTTTGAGCTTTTAAAAACTTACTCTATGCCGACCCACCCCATGTCAAAAAGAAGAGGGGGGAAAGGGTGGGGCGGGAGCAGGCATGGATTATAGAAGCAGAAAGGAAATTACACAGAGTGGCAATGAATGACATAACCACACCCACAAAGAAACCAAAGCCTTTCTTTTGAGTTTGAATTAATGACGAGGTAAGACTTCTTCCTAGCCAGACCCCAGAATCCTCCTAAGAAAGGAAAACTGCCAGGCTCCACCTTCTTCACAGTCCTACTTACGCTCTTGACGTCAGCCCCTCGCAGGGTGATCTGGGTTTGCCTCCAGCCATGGCCCCCATTTCGTCCCCACAGCGCTGCTCCGTGGGTGCCGTGTTTTCTCACAAACACGTGGAGTGCGCCGGAGTGCAGCCCGGTCACCTGGTGCCTGAACGACAGGCACAGGTCCCCGGAATGCATGAGGTGGCCGAGAGGTAGGACCAAGCGCGCAGCCTTTCCCCCGGGGCCTTTGGCTGCGGAGATGGTCAGATATTGCCCACCTGGAATGGGAAAAACAGGCCTGTGTGTGTACATAGTGTATGATCACAAATAACACGGACAGGACATTTCTGTGTTAAGAAGTTGTACACGTGACAGCTATTTGTATGGAAAAGCGTAAAATCGGCCTGATTTCTCTGCATGTCTTAAGTTCTACGGTGCAATGTTTATAGTATACATTCTTACTGTAGTTACTGAAGGCCGCAGTTATGCCAATAGCAAGTAATGCAAAAGCAATGGGATGCAATGACAGGCATGGACGTAGACCTCTTCACTACCTCATGAGCCCCACCAGTTTAAGGCTGTGCTTAAGGCCAATACACTGAGTTGAGTCGGTTTCCCTTAGGAAGAATTTCCTACGTGGAAAGCTAACCTCTAGGCAATCAAACAGATGATAATTTAAGACCCACTGCCACTCGGTGGACAAAAGATGGATGCGTTCCACTTCAAAAAGTTTTATAGGCTTAGAAACCACCAGGGGCAGTTTTCTGTCCTAGAGGGTGACTATGCATCAGCACAAACTTGATGACAGTTTGTTATTAATAATTGTGATATTCTCAGTCTTAAGCATCTTCTCCTCTACCCAGTCCCAAGTAAACTCCCATTAGATCTTGTGGGTGACTTCTGTGTCAGCTTCTCTGCTAAATGCTGGACAGGGGACATCCCTTCAACACTTTCAAAGGAATGTTGGTTTTTCTGTTGGTCTTACCCTTTTCAAGGGATTTTGAAGCTAACCCTCTTGCTATATATTTTTCCTCTTCTGGAAAGTTAAGTCACAAAGGTGTCACCCGGCCAATGTGCAACAAAAGAGTGGTTTGAATTTCAAATGGCTTGACCCTTCCCTAGCACGTGCTGTGGTGACTTACATGTCTCTCTTCTTTTTTTTTTTTTTTGGGGGGGGGTGGGCATCAATGCCCTCTGGTGGTCGTGGGAGCTACCCAGCACTGCTCCTGAGAGCCGCCGCCGGATTTGAACCGCCAAGTCTGCTTGTCGCAGTCCCGCACTCAACCACTTAGACCACCTGGGCTCAGCCCTGCAAGTTGGAACCAACTTTCCCCCAGTGCTAGGCTACTTCAATGCTTGACATATGGTAGGTGTTTATGGCTATTTCTGGAGCAGATGAATAGTGTTCTAGGAATCCGGCAAAACTACAGAGAAATAGATCCTGGATTCACATACTTTACTGAAACAAAGAGGCACAACATTTCCTACCTTTTCCCCTGGTCCTCAAATGATGTAAACCAACATTTGGGGTCAAAAAATGTCCATGGCCTTTATGATCTACCCAAAAGCCAGCTTTTGAATAATCTCAAATATTTTAGGTAAGATACAAAGTTATTATACTTAACTAGTCATTTTTCATGGGGGGAATCACACCACAAAGCTTATCATCTTTCCAGACAGTGCCTGCTAAGAAGATAAGCTAACAAACTAAGACATCCCAATACAATTTTAAAATAAATCTTTTGCATAGGTACTTCATACTCTAAATTTCACACCCATTGAATGAAGTTATGAACATTTTCCCTCTAAAGAGCTTCCGTGTGTGCATGCAATGAAGTTCAAGATTGATTCTGCTAAATAAAACAAAATAGCCACCCAAAAGGGCAGTCAGTGCACTCTTTTCCACCTTCATATCAAGGTTTTAGGCTATTTAATTGAGAGTTTTCTTAGAGATTTCAGCATATAATAATATTTTCAAATCTGTATCTTAGGATAAAGATGAGAATTTGTTGTATCAGTAGAAATTCAATAGTATAGTTCGGATAGGAAATAGCATAGTTTGGATGGGAAAAAAACAATTGGGTTAGTATTTAAAATAACACAATATTTTTAAAATTATTTATCTTCTTGATGTTAGTATGCAATAATACACACATACAAAAAAAAAAAACATAACCCCACCTGTACTTCCCAGAGGAATAAAGCCCACTAAAATGTCAGTGTTATTTCTCATAGTTCTATGAGTTTATTTATGGTTAGAACATCCCATCATATTCTAAAGGATTTGTGGATAATTTCATGCCAGCCTGGTTTTACCACACATGCCTAACCCTTTTTCTAATTCTCTGTCACATCTTACTCTCCCACCCACGCTGAGCTACAGCCATTACACTGCAACCTGTTCACAGATTTCCTGGACAACGGACTCCTTTCTGGATCAGAGGCTCTTAAAACTGACTTAGATTTTCAATCTGGTCTTCATCCAATGTGCAAAACCTTTTCACAATATCTTCCCAGGTATCCACCAGTCAAGGATCAATATCTCCATCAACAAACAAACAAGCAAATCCTCCTCCTTTGCACCAGCCTGGTCTGCCTTTAGAGAGTTCTGACAACCCGAGAGTGAACTAACACTTCCCGTGAAACTCCTTGCCACTTACTCCTTCTATCACCCCCACGTGGCCTCAGCAGACAGCCAGACGATGATCTGAAAAGCAGCACTGCTCCACCAATCCTTTTCCAGGCTTTCCATTCCTTTCCCTGAGCTCGTCTGCTTTTCATGGGCCTCATCCCACTTGCCGTCAAATCACGCTCCTCTGAGTGGCCTACTCAGGTGGTTTACCTTTACACTTCACAGATAAAGAAGACCCCCTCCAACACTCTTTAGCTAACCGAAGTGAGCTGGGATCACCCTGCCCTCATTCTGGAAAAACTCCGTATATCTATGAGGAGAACTTTTCAGTCGCAGTGACACGACAGGAAGGTCCCGCTCTACAAGAATTCTGAGACCTGGATGCCTATGCCTTGTTGCTCCCACAGACCCTGAGCAACACACCTTGTACTCATTCCGTCCCAGTCTTCAAGGTGACCTCTTCCTTTGGGTCCTACTTCTTTCACTCCCCCACAACCATTCTCCCCTTTGGCCTTGAATCATCCATCGCTTAGTAACAACTATATCTTCAATGTCTTCACCCAAGTTATTGGTAAAAACTTGAAGCCAACCTGGGAGAGCATCACCCTGAGTGTAAAGAATCACCCAATGACCCACACACCCATGAATGCCTCTCAGTTTGTGCTGCACATCATGGCGTGACGATTATAACCACCTGTTTTGTTTGTTATTTAAATCACTAACTCTCATGCCACTTCTTTACCTGCTAGAGGGAAAGGGGGATTTGGCTCATGACAAATTTAAACACTTATCAATGTGATGAAGAAATTTTTAAAAAAAGGAAAAGCACTAAATTGGTTCTAGATACAGTATTTGAAGTCTAAGAATCAAACGTTCTACTGTCTACACCGAATGATTTACCCACATGGAAGTATACCAACATCTAATTTTTATCATTAATTACTCTCCTGAATATACTTTGAGCAAGTTATTCATTATGACAATGAACATTACTTATCATTCCTCACACATGACTGCCAAAGATCCTTCCATCTGTGGCAAACTTCTCCAGGTCAGTGGTCCATCAAATCTACTGGCCTGTAATCTGCTAATCAGATCATGCATTCCACAGGAAAGCTGAGGTCAGACTGTGGGGTAGCAAAGAGACAAGCATCTCCCGCTGAAACCACAGGGGCCTCAGTCAGAAGACCAGAGTTTGGCACTAAATCCCACCGTCTTTAGCTTTAGGATATTTGTACAACCTCAGTCTTTCCTTTATGGAGTAAAGGCAGTATTGCCTGCGTCCTAGGGTAGACTAAAGATGTAAGTAATATTAACAACATGATGGATAAGCCAGGACTTTATTGCAAGGAGCCCAGGTAGCATAGTGGGTTACAGGTTGGACCGTTAATTGCAAGATCGGCAGTTCAAAACCACGAGGCATTCTATCAGAGAAAGATGAGGCTATCTCCTTCGGTAGGGAGGAGCCTTTGGGAGCAGAATTAAACTATCTCTATAGCTCACGCTGAGTCAAAATTGACTTGATGCAGTTGGTATAGTAAATACCATAAATCCCTGAAAGGGACAAATGGTTTATGCTTGATGACTAAGCTAGAGGGGGTTAGTTCTAATCCGTTCAGCAGGACCGTGGAAGAAAGAGCCTGACTAGCTGCTTCTGTAAGGATGACAGCCCCGAAAACCCTACAGAGTCGTTCTTCTCTTTTGTACATGGGGCCACCATGGATTAGAGTCTTCTGGGCAGCAAAGAGTTTTTGTTGCTTACCTGCAGTAAGTGTTAAATATTAGGTTCTCTCTTAACCACTCATGTCCATGACATTACAATGCCCTGTCTTGCTCAGAAATAACCTTAAATGAGGGCAAAGGTAACCATAAACATAGGACGGAGAGTGAAGAACCTGGTGTGTGCGTGTGTAGAGAGGGAGGGAGGATAGTAAATGGTATTTGATTTCATAGCTAAAAGAAAATGCAAAGACCACTTAAATATATTGAATATTCTTAGTTTTAAAAGTTTATCTCAAATTTCAGTAAAAATATAACTTATGTTTCCAATTTATAATTTAACCTTATTGGTTCAAGTGAATATTATTTTTAGAATGATCTTTTAATACTTGATTGCTCAGTAAGCAAGCTGAGGGCCAGCATAAGCATCCCAGAGAACTTTTAAGAAACACCTGGTCTCAGGCCCTAAGTCAGTGGTGCCATCTCAAAAGTGGTACTTGAAGAAGGTATTTGAAGACAATATGGACTACGGTGAAGTTGGAAAAAAAAATCATTCTGACAGGTCTAATGCTCTCTCAAATTCATCTCTGTATGGTTTGTGCACTACTTATATATCAGATACAGTATTTAAACACTAGCCTTTGAGGCTAAATTATACACTTAAAGGTTTTCCTTCATGTCTTGTATCTTTCATTCTAAGGTGTAGAATCAGGAGTAAAAATAGGGGTCTAAAAAGGAAATAGAGAAACCAAATTCCTTACCCTTCCATTATGTTGGTGTTGCCCATTAAAGATTTAATTACTGAGGTGGCATGGGGGTAAAGAAAACCAACAACCATGTTACTTTGCTTCCTGATACTAGGAGACACAGTATCTTTGGGGAACTGAAATTTTTCATCAATAGAAATTGTGTAACGGGAAAAGTCTGTTCATTTTCCAAGGGGCAACTGCTGTCCAAACCACTTGTCTAATTTCCTAAAAACCACATTTTGAAAAATGATATATACAATGAGTTTTCCAGCATTCAAGTAGAAGTGAAAAAGTTTTAGAGGCATTTACAACTTCAGAGAAATTTCTACTTTCTCTTCCTACTATCTCTAAACATATGTATGTATGGGTGTGGTGGGATGGAATGTAATTGAGAAAATAAAGATTAAACACTATTATACTTGTGTTATACCTGAAAAAGGGCCACTGGAATTGCTTGAAAACTACATGCTCAAGGATGTCTGCGTGTTTTCTTATTTAAAACTTTTGAGGAGAAATGTGCTGACCTTTTAATTAACTACCTATCTGCTGATAAGATCATCTTGATAGCTAACAAATCTAGCTGACTACAAGAATATGGATTAAAAATACTGAATTGTGATTTTTATGCCTTTATTAAGTAAATACATGGATGTGCTACAAATATACGTGATTTAGGAGAACTAGTGTCTTCACAGAAGGACAAATGAAATATCTGCCTGAGTAAGATGAAATGGTTTTACCTGATGGGTCCCTGATTGGTTCCCAGTGTAAGTCATTGTCTTTCTCTCTGATCCACCCACAGAGTCCATGATCAAAGTTGCAACTGTGGATCAGAACACCTGGAAGGAAATAATCAGAAAGATGAGCTAGTCACTAAACCAGCAGATGATGACAAAAACCTGTCTGTGAACCTGGGCTATCTGTCGGGCAAGTGTCCTTCCTGCTGACACCTTGTGGCCATCCCACCCGAAAGTCTCTCGGTGAGACCGGAGGGAAATTACAGACATCCTTTGTCAGTACAATTGAGCCAGCACACGGAGCTGCAAAGACAGAACACACAAATCTTGCCAAATTGTGACCTTGTTAAATCGTCACTTGTAAATGATGACTTCCTTACACTTACAGGACTGTTTCAATACATTTTCCAAAAAAAGGAGGGGGGGCAAGAATGATGATTCATAATTATTTTTGCTCCAGTGATTGAACAACAGGAAAACTAATGTGTCCTTCACAATTTTTTTAAAGGTGCATTATTTCCCCCAGATGTACCTAATCAATCTATAATCAGAAAGCTATTTTCACAGGATGGAGGGAAGCGATTATAGTGGGTCTAAAACGAGTGCCTTACCTGGATCATCCTTGGCTTCATCATCTGCACTGATTCCTCTTTCTATATCATAAACATCAAACAAGTCATTTGAAGGCTGTCGTGGAACTGCAAGAAAGAAATTTTTAACGTTATTTTGGGAGTGAGGGTTGATGACAAGCAATTCCTTTAAATCAGGTGCAGAGGAAAATGGCCTAAGCAGTTTCCTCCTTTGAAAGAATTCAAGATATTTCATTCCATTTCCTATGCAGCGTCATCAAATGTGCACTGTGGTGATTTGTACGCTACCGTTCACCTGGGTACAATTAAAAACAAAATGTTTGCTTTTTAAGTTTCTCAAATTCAACATAGGATGTCTGCATCTAAGAAAGAAAGAAAGGAAGGAAGGAAGGAAGGAAGGAAGGAAGGAAGGAAGGAAGGAAGGAAGGAAGGAAGAGAAAAGAAAAAGAAAGGCTGATCCCCAGTGGCATAGTGGTTGAGTGCGGGACTGCAGTTGACAATTCAAATCCAGCAGCAGCTCTCCAGGAGCAAGGTTTGGCTTCCTACTCCCACCAGGGCAGTGATGCCAAACACACACAAAAAAAAAAAAAAGAAAGAAAGAAAGAAAAGGAAAGAAGGAAGGAAAGAAGAAACTAAACAATCTCTTAATAGAACTACCAATTTGGAAGGAAATATTCACCTCTACAAAATTCCAAAGTTCATTTTTGGAAAAGATGGTGGTATTACGAACTCTAAATTAAAGCTATGTTAACAAAAATATCTTCAATTTCAGTGAAAAGCTGTTTGTTTGGTTTTCTTTAAAAAAACCAACAAGCAGAATTGGTCCCTATAGGTGAACTTTGAAAATCATTACTTTCTAAGCTCTGTTTCTTACCCTCTCAGCAGATTCCTTGGCTCCTTAAAGATCAAATCCAAACTTCTTTAAGAGCCTTCACTATGCGCCCCACCAAAATACACACTGCTATCCAAACATGCCATTCATTTTCACATCTCGCCCTCTCCTTCCCCAGCTTGGGATGGCACAGTTCACGCTAATTAACCTGCCGAACTTGCCCTCTGGGCTCCAGGGCCTGTGTAAACATCCCTGCCTCGGAGACAACCTGGATGCTCCCGGCAGAATGAAATTCCTCCCCCTTGAATTTCCACAGCTCCTGTTTGCACACATCTGTGACAATTTTTCATAAAGAACTGCAGTTATTTACACACGGGGTTGCCTGTCCCTCCGTTCGCTCATCTCTAAGGTCCTGGAGGGCATCAATCACGTCTTACTCATCTGCCCTTACCAGGGCATGACCCGGTGACAGGCAGGCAGTAAGTGTTTGCTGAAGGAATACAAAGATCCTGTCTGAAACTCAAGTATGCTCTCAGCCCTTTCCCCAAAATAAGTGGGACAGAGCTCACGGAGCCACATTTAGAAAATGCATTCATTCAAGATTTTTATTTATTCATTCAACCACTCCACATTGGATGAGTAGCCACACGCCAATCACCGTGTGACGCCCCTCAGAGGCCAGACTAAAGAGGAGGAACCAGATCCACCTGGGCTGCCCTTCAGAGCTGCCCTTCTGATGGGAGATCACTCCTCAAGGATGGAACTGCCCGCTCCGTGGGTTTCTGAGGCCGTAAATCTTCATGGAAGCAGAAAACCTCATCTTTCTCCCTCAGAACACAGGTGGGTTTGAGCTCCTGCCCTTTTGGGCAGCAACCCAACTCTGAACACACTACACCCCCGGGGCTCCTTTCTCATGGGAGAAGCGGACATTAAACAAGTAGATAAGCAAATCTCATCATTCTTGGTAATACTAAGGCACTCTCACTCACTCATTGCCCCCACTCCATTCAGACTCATAAACAAACTAACAAACAAACAAGAGTTGACAGCATTGGCTGGGAGAATGATGGGGATGGAGAGGGGAATTCTTGACGAAATACCAGACCCCCTTTTCTTCACCAGACCTATATGTTAATTGGCTTTATTTTTATAAGTCAGGAAGTAAAGGGTGATCTTAAAACAGGATGAAGTAGACATCATCGAAAAGAGTTCTTTTATCAACAACGTTCCTGTTATTTTAAATAACGATTTCCTTATAAGCATTTCATAATGCTTGTGCTATAGGCTGATTATTGCATCTACAGCCTGCTTCTTTTAAGAGTACATAGGGTGAAGCTCCATTTCTCCTCACAACAGATAGTCAGGTGCATTCAGCTTGAGAGGAAAAGCAGGAAAAGCTGATCTGTAGATAACCTCCAAGGAACCAACCAGACCACTGGTATCTTGGAGGCAAAACAACCATCTCTCTCTCTCTTTTGCCCCCAACACTGGCAGCATTGATAACCCATTTGGATTTTCCTTCCTCATCTGGGGTTTTGAGAAAGAGCTGCCTTAGTCTTTAGAAATAATATGAAGTATTATAAGAATATGACCAGAAATGTTACAAAGTTATAGATAAGCATACTTCATTTAATAGCAAGAAAATTAAAATATTTCTATGAAAAATCCATGTCTTTCTCTCTTCCCTTAAAATTTACATAAAATTATCTCCATAAGGGAATCACTCAATTTTTACAGTAATGTAGTCTAAGGACAGTATGATATTTTCTCAAAGGTTATGATGATGGTCTTTTTCATCCGGATGAGGAAGGGTGGTCACGTGGTTAGGTCTCTGGGTCTAGAGAGGGAGGATCGCCTACATTTTCTGGCTACAATGAAGCTGGTGGTTGATAAAGGGAGACCCCAACAGCTCTCTCTGATGACTGCCGTTTCAACAAAAACTTGGGAGACTATGGAACATGTCAGGACCCAAAAACGAAATGCTGAGATAAAGACAGATGGCAATGTTTCTGACAGCAAGGACAGAGAAGATACTCAAACGTTTCAAAATGAGAAGGTCCTCCCAAGGGGCTAGGTCACAGAGAGATGGAAAAAGTGGAATGGGCGTGGTTTTATGGGAAAGAATCCAGGCTAGATTACAAAACAATGATCCAAACCATTGGTTATCTTACAAATTGTAAGCCTCTGATGGTCTATCATGTTTCAAGGAATTTAGAAACCTGCGCTATTCAGCTCCTATTACTTCTTAGAATTTTGTGTGCCCCAGTTTGTAATCCTCTCAAGTTATTTAACTCCTTCTACTTGCTAGCTTCCATGAGTCCATCCCACTAAGAGTCGAGGAATGTCCAAAAGAAGCACAGTGATCTGGTCAATCATATGATTTGTGAGAAAAGTTTAGGTGAAGTAAGTAGCGGGTGAGTACATTGCTCATGCAGTACCATATCAATTATGAATGGGGGGTGGGGGACTGAGCTAGGAAGAAAATATAAAAAGAAATATACCACTTCACTGACAGTAGTGGTGGGGCATGGTCTCATTCAACGGATTGCTTTGCTTTTTCCATATTGGTAAGACTATCTACAGAAAAAAGGAATTTCTATTACGGAGCAAAATCTTATCTAAAAATGATCCAAAGAGCTTTTTGATGAAGTACATGCACTTATCCTACTTCACTTTTGAGTGCTCAAAGAGAACATCAAATAGTCTCAATAAATCAGCCAAACCCATTGCCTTTAAGTGGGTTCCGGTTCATAACAAGTCTAAAGGACAGAGTAGAATTGCCCCTTAAGATTCCCGAAGCTGTAAATGCTGAAGGGAAAACGGACTACCACTGCTTCCTTCCAACGGCTGCGAGTGGATTTGAACCTCGAACTTTCTGTTAATAACTGAGTCCTTTAAAAACTTACCCACCACAACTCTTGATACATGGTGTTCAATTCAAGATTATGAAGTTGCAAGTATTTGTGAAAGGTGAGCACTTTCCCTGATCTAATGAAGCCATGCTAATCAATGCTGTGGTTGTGTGTTGTCCAGTTATACCATGCCCAACAGAACGAAACACTGCGAGGCCATGGGCCCTAGGAAAAATCACTGCCCAGTCTTGACAAGCTGTGTCTGAGCCTCTTGCTGCAGACACTGTGTTGATGCGTTTTGTGGAGGAGCTTCCTCTGTTTCACCAACCCTCTACTTTACCAAGCATGATGTCTTTCTGTAGTGACTAGCCCTTCTATGTTAATTAAAGTAAATGTCCCTGTTGTGGCTTGGCACCAACTCATAATGACTCTACATACAGCCCAACAACTCAATGCCCGGTCTTGTGCCATTCTCACGATTGTTACTAGGCTCAAGCTCATAATTACAGCCACTGTGTCCATCCCATCTCAGTGAAAGTCTCTCTTTTTCATTGAGCACCACTAAGTGTTCTAGATATCCTACTCTTTGCAGTGTTATTCATAGTTTGGGATGATTCCACATAGTTGAATGGTTTTGCAGACTCAATAAAACACCAGTCCAAGCAATGCAGCTTGAATTGCTGAATGCTCCCTGACCCTATACTACTGCCATTTAAAAATGATCTTCACAATTTTACTGGCAGGTGCCATCAATCATGGTCAATCATTTTTGGCTTCTGTTCTATCAACTTTCTTTGAAACAGAGACTAATAAGGATCACTTCCAGACAATGGGTCAGATAAATGTCTTCCAAATTTCTGGGCATGGACGAGTGAGTGCTTTCAGAAGTGCCTCCATTTTTTTTAAACATTTCAATTGGGGTTCCATTAATTCCTCCAGCATTCTCCACTTATGCTTCAATGCAGCTTGGATTTCTTCCTTCAGTGTCATTGGTTCTTGATCATATGTTAGCTCTTGAAATAGTTGAATGTTGATCAGTTTTTCCGGTACAGTGGCTCTGTATGTTTCATTCTTATTATTTTCCTGTATCATTCAATAGTTTGCCCATAGAATTCTTCAAAATTATAACTCACAGCCTCAAGTTTCCTTCAGCTTTTTCAGCTTGAGATATGCTGAACATACTCTTTGCTTTTGATTTTATACCTCCAAGCTTTTGCACAAATCATTATTATGTGTCTTCTCAGGTGTCTTTTGGATCTTCTGTTGAGCTCCTTTATGTCATCATTATTTTACATTTCCTTTAGCTACTCTGTGTTCAAAAGCAAGTTTCAGAGTCTTTTCTAACATCTATTTTAAAAAAGATAATTTGGAAGATCTCCTCTCGATTTTCTTCATCTTTAATCTGAACTTGCATATGAGTAATTGAATTTCTTCTTGGCTGACCATATCTCTTCCTATGGGCATATTGATTCTTGTGTATTCCATCTGGGTAAGTCTTTGTATCATATGTACTTGAGTCTAAGCCCCTGAAGACCAGTCAAGGAACCTCATTTTACCACAAACAATTCATTAAAAATGTGCTGAAAAACTCGGCTTATCCATGAGTATACGTGGTTTACAGTCACCATTTATGTTGCTGAAAAAATGTATCTGCAATGAATAAGCTACTGGCCTTGAAAAATTCTATCAAGTGCTCTCCAGCTTTTTTTATTATCAGTAAAGCCATAACTTTCCACTACTTATCTTTCCCTTTGGCCCCATAGTTTGTATTCCAGTCAGCTATAATTTCAATCAATGCACCTTGATTATATATTTGATCAACTTCAGACTAAAAATTCAATGGAATTCTTCAATTTTCTCATGCCAGACTTTATTTGTTGGAATGTAAATTTGAACAACAGTTGTACTAACAAGACAGATCCTATAATGTTCTTTTTTGATGATTAATTTGACCCCATTTGTCTTATATTTGTCATTCCTGGCATGGTAAGTACATGACTACTGGTTTAAAAATGACCAGTGTCAGCCTGTTTCTGCTCACTATTTCCTAGAGTTCTAAGTTTCTTTAATTCATACTTTGTATACTCCATGTTCTGATTATTAGAGATGTTTGTAGTAATTTCTCTGGAGTCTCACCTTAACAACAAATGAAATCCTGAACACTTTACTCCATTCATAAAAGTAGACTACAGTTGACTTTTCTTTGAGGGGGCAGTTCTTCCTGAGTTGTGTCTGAATACTATAGCAGTTAAATAATTTCATGTCAAGGACTTAAATAAAAAGCAAATGTTTTGAGAATAATGAGGGCAACAGATGTACAAATGTGCTTGGCATACAATGGATGAATGCATGGAGAGTGATAAGAGTTGTATGAGCTCCCAAGAAAATGATTTTAAAAGATAATAATAATTTCATGTTAACTTGATAAATAAAAGTGTAGGGGCAGAGTTGTCAATCAGGTCACAGCCTGATGGTGCCTCCTTATGGGCATTGGCTTCTTATAAAGGAGGGTCTTAAGAATCTTTCCACCGCCCTCTGCTTATAACCTTACTTTTTTGGTGAGGCATGCTAAGAAACACCAGAGCCTGAGATGCTTCCATTGCCATTGAATCCACAAGACTCTTCACCCACCAGCCTTTGATATTCCTGCATCCTCACATGGGATAATATGAGTGTGACTGTGTAAAGAGGAACTTATGGACTAGTATTGGACTTAAAGACTTGATCGCAATTGGACTTAGATGTTTTCTTAATATATACAATTCCTCCTTTGACATAAAACTCTTTCTTATACATATATGCCTGTTTCTGGATTTGTTTCTCTAGTCAACCTGGCCCAACACAAGTACCTGCAACCTAAAGGAATCTCTTCCAGCATTATATCCACCAGTGGTCTGCTGCTATTCATCAAGTTTTCATTAGCTGATCCCTCAGAAGCAAAGTGCTTTGTCCTACTTCATCATCTGCTCTTACTATAAAAGCGCCAATGAAACTTGTTTATCCTGCTCATATTTGAAATACCAATGGCATAGTTTCCAGAATCACAACAAAATGCAAGCCATCATAGTCCAACAAACCAGATAAATGGTGTATCACAAGCAAATAGCTTTGCCCAAAATAGAAATATAACCAAGATATTTAAATATGAGACCTCTAAGTATCCATCCTCATTTATTTTTGAGCAAGTATTTACTATGAGAACATCACCAATTGAATAGAAACAAATACATATTTGATATTCTTTTTAGTTGTGTCATTGATTTTTAGAATGGTATAATTTAAGATATTCTAAAAAGTGAACAAAATGGATTAAAATGTAATCCTCTTACCATTTTTATATCTACCACTCATTTTTCATCCTTCCCATCAAGTTATGCAATTTATGCAATTCAGCCAAGAAATAATTTATGAGAACCCACTGGGGATTAGGTGCTAGGCTAAGATCTTGTGAAACAAAATGATGAGAAATAATCTTGCCTTCATGAGACCTTTATTTTAGAGGTAAAAACAGATATCTAATTATTTCCCTGAGTAATAAGTCCTTTAAGTCTAACCTGTCCAAAGGATGCACTATTCAAATGGGGACTGGGTGAGGAGGACTATAATAAAAATATCTGAGAAGTGATGCTTACACTAGAATATAATGGATGAGTCACTGTGACCTAGGGCTTTAGAGAATGTAAGAGCTTGAAATAAATGCATCAGTATAATTGGAGAGCTGATGCGGGAGGGGCAGGGTCATGAAGAATCCAAGATATGTAACTGGAGACGGCCAACAGGCTGTGCAGTGCCTTTTTAAGCTCTGTAGATATTTTAGACTTTATCCTGGTGGAAACTTGAAGCCTACAAAATGTTTTTACAGAGTGCTAACATCAGAATTGCATGTTAAAATCCACCCTTCAGTATACAGAGAGGAGAATGAATAGGAAAGAGATGGAGTGTCAGATGGCCAGTTACAACCAAGATTAATATAGACTAGAGAATGTTGGTATATATTTTAAAAGTTTCATTTCCTACAGAATTTTCTTACATTGGTTGATATTTTACCCACAGAAATATTTCTTACATAAATTTGTTCACCTTCTGCATAAACTAAAAATAATGGGAATATATTTACTGAAGCAAACAGACAAAAGAATAAAAATGGAGTTGGATTGGGGTTAAGGACATGATATTCTTTCATACTGCTTTGCAGTCCTGGAGCCAGAGGGCAGAAAATCAGCCATATAAATAAGCAAAATATATATATATATATTTTTTTAAAAACTGTGACCCCGAACTTTATATTACCTACATGTTTCCTGCTGATGTGATAATATCAATATATAATCTATACTTGTGAATTAGGTTTCCCAAATTAATAAATTATACTTTTGCTGAAAATGCTTTCAAAGCAAGCACAGAACAGTCAATGTAAATATTATCATGCAGACCTTTTGCTAGAGTTCTTACACAGAGTAATGATAGAAAAATGTAAGCACTGTTTATTAAAGGTAAGTTCAATATCTGTACTAGAATGGCACCAATGACACTGCCCAGATGGGTTCTGGCATTTGGTGTCTGACTCAAAGATCAAGAAACCCAATTTTAAATGATATGCTTATGGGTTTAGTTCATGGAAAAAATGGTACATAATTTTCCTATTATTTTGTATCTTCCTTAGGGTGACAGACCCTCAAACTATTTCAAGACTGTAGATTGAAATGTAGAGATATAAAGACAGGTAAATAGACTGTCATTTGTCAGGGATTTCATTTTACTCAGATCTACAGTCAATTCTGGTGGAAGTAACAGTCAGGAAATCGAATGAGTCCAATGACTCATGCTATTGTCAACCGCCTCGCATGCATACGACAGCTGGACAACGAATAAGGAGGATCGGAGAAGAAATCATGATTTTGAGTTATGGTGATGACAAAGAATACTGACTATGTCCTGGACTGTCAGCAAAGCAAACACTGTCCCCTTCAGAACAATGATGCTGAGTCTGTTGCACAGACTTTGAAGACGCTGTCAGGAGGGACATGTTCCAGTGGAAGGAGACCACGTAAAGTAGAGGGCCCATGAGAAAAAAAACGAAGACCTGCAATGAGATGGATTGCCAGTGGCTGCCACAATGGACTCCACCATAGCACCTGTGAGCAGGCTCAGGGCCAGGCAGCGCTTTGTCCTCTTGGACTCAGGGTTAAGATGGGTCAATACCGAACAACAATAATAACAACAAAGATTGGAAGTCACGCTCTAGGTCCAAAGTATATGCACTATAGCTTTACATCATCCAGATAAAACCTTTTTTTCTGTAATTTCCTTTGTCACATTGCAGAAATTTCTTAACACAAAATCAGTATTACAGGAAAATCTATGTATTGAATACTAGCGCACACAAGCAACATAGCGTTTTGAAAGCCATAGACACAAAACCCTTGTGTTCTGAAGATTACTTTGCATGAAAAGAATCTATAAAGTTAAAAGAGATAGATACTTTGGGGTTAGAACAGGAGTCAGCAAAGGGTTGGGATGGAATAGCCAATTCTGTCCCTTTGCTGAAATTTAGAAGTTATTCTGGAGCCATTGAAATACATTTTCACAAACAAATGACATCACTAATATCTGAATGACATCCTTCGGAATTTTTCAAGCTGACTTCAGAGCCCCATGTGTAGGCCTAAAGAGCCACAGAGGGCTCCAGAACCACAGTTGGCGGACCCTGTAACGAGACTAAGGAGCAGGAATATTAAAAAGAGAGAGAGGGAGAAATATTTGATCTGGGTGAAGTATAGACACAGCTACTCAGCAAGAGGATTAACTTTGTGACTCACCTACTTCTACTTTTTTTGCATGTGGCAATCACCTAATCTGGTGTCAATTTGAGCATTAAGAGTGTAGGGGCAGAGTCTAGCCTGTTATTCTGAAGATAGCCAATGAGAAATCTGTGTGGGCGTGGCCTTCTCCTGCGAATTTTGTGAAATTTGTTCATTCCTTCTTGGAGGCGGAGACACTGTCTCTCTCAGTTCACTTCCTTGGTGACTTTCTACAGTCAAGGCTGACTTCCTGCCAGACATCCCTGAGGAGAAGCCACATGCAGCTACCCTAGCGCCCTGAGCTGGACAATCGACATGGAGGCAACCAGACTTCTGAAGCCAGGGAGCCACATGGAGACCCCTGCCAGAGCTGAGATGTTCACCAACAGCGCTACTGGATCCACAAGCATTCCACCCATCTGGTTCGTGATCATCCTGCATTTGGCAGCATTGCGTGTGTTTCGTGAGTCTGAAGAAGACTTTATAAACTGGTGTCGGACAGAAGGATTAATATCAGACTTATAGGCTTGGACTGGACTGGGTTGTAACGCTTTTTTAATGTACAATTGCCTTTTCTATAAAACTCTCTATTATATGCATATGCATGTCTATGAATTTGTTTCTCTAGTTTACATTGACTAACACAGACATCTCTATTAAAGTTTCTGAACAGCTCTGAAACATCAAGAACAACCCTGGGATAACAAATGAGCTTAAAGCATAATCATGACTTCTGCAGATTCAAGGAACATTTCTCTCTCCTCTACTTTGTTTTATTCTTTCTTATTTCCATGCAAGAAAAGGAGGATGATTAGATTCTATCAGAACGAAGTGCAGCAGAGCAGGATGTGTATGATAAGTATGCTTGATTGAGTGTAGCGCATGCAGACCTTCTTGGTGGGAGCGGAAGTCCCCTAGTTGTGGGGGATGGTTGTCAATGGACTTAACCTCACTCCATGAGGTTTCCATCCAGATGCATCTCTGAAAAGACACTTGCTAGTCACCTCGCCAATGTAAAGAAGCTGCAGTGATGCTGTCTCTATGTTAACATACAGACAACAGATACTTTAAGTTCCTTAGCAAACCATGGCATTCCAATTATTTTGTAAAAAGAGATGTCTGAAGTAACTAGATGCACATTTTCTCACCTCAAGTAATGCCTCACTTGCAAATCATTTTGTTTCTAAAGAAGCTGATGTGTCAAAAGAGACTATAAAGTTCAAATGAGCCATAATTTAGAAAAGTAAAAACTCAGAACCAGAACAAAAAATACAGCTAACTCTGTGTAACAAAAAATACAGCTAACTCTGTGTAAGGCTTAAGTGTTTTGTTGTTGTTGTTGTTGTTGTTGTTGTTAAGTGCTATAGAGTCAGTTCCAACTCACAATAACCCTGTGTCAGACAGAATGAAACACCACTGGGTCCTCAGCCTTCTTCACATCTGTTCTGATGCCTGGCCCACTGTTGCAGACATGGTGTCAATCCATGTTTTTGAGGGCCTTCCTCTTTGTGCTGGCCCTCTCTTTTACGAAGCATAAATCCCTCTCTGGGAACTGGTCTCTCCTGACAACATGTCCAAAGTAAGGGGTAGTAAGCAATGCTATTACAATAGTTGAGGGTAAGTCAAAAAGTATTGCTACTGGGCTTCCAGTTTATACATGCCCTGGTTCATGTCAAACAAAACGTGTTTCAACATGTCTCTGCAATCAGTGGATAGCTGCTGATAGTTCTATCCATGTTACAAGTTTCTTAGTCTTATTAGGATACCTTCCCAAAAGACAAACAAGCCCCCAAACACACAAATGTCCAATCTAAGGCGATCTCATGGTCCAATAAAATTTGAGGCAGAGAGATCAGCTAATGTTACAGCAGTTTCTGGGTGGTTTCAAAGGAGTATCATGATAATTTTCTCAAATGACACAGTATGACCTTGAGGAGGTACTATAAGGACATTTTTCAAAAATTTGGAAACTATAATGGTAAGAAAGAGCCAGGAAAATTGTGTCAAGAAATTATTTTTCATCATGCTAATGTCCTATGAGAGTTTTTCATTATGATCATGCCCTGTAGCCCATCTACCCAAAGCCCTAGCCTTAGTTTTTCAAATTTCTTTCTTGTTTCCCAAACTGAAAGCCCATTTAAAAGAACACACAATTTGAGTTCCTTGAAGATGCTAAAACTGCAAGATACCGTATATACTGGAGTATAACCTGACCCAGATATCACCTAATTTGACCACAAAAACTCGTTTAAAAATGTGTTGAAAAACTCAGCTTATATATGAGGATATTAGGTAGGAGGAATTCTTGGGGGGAGGATTCAAGAAATAGAAAATGTCACAGAAGTGTAGATGAGGAATATGTTGAGAAACAATAGTTTTACATCCTGGTCTTTTTATTTAATAAGTCTTCCTGTGAATTGATAGCAATACTTTTTGATTCACCCTCATATATGTGTTGAACAACATAGTAGTACTGATTTTTAATTGAGGGTCCTTATGATATGCCAAGCTTGATGGTAAATTTTGCATGCACTCTCTTATTTAATTCCCACAACCACCCAGTGAGGTAAATAATATTATTATCCTCAACTTATAGACAAAGAAACAAAAGCATAAGTAAACCATAACATGCCCTGAATCACAGAGTTCTAGAAGCACAATATTTTTAATTATAACTCTACATAGGAGGTCATTTCAAAACCAATCTCCATGTCAGATTGTCAGTCTGGTTTCTGGCTTTGGTGACATTCACCAAGTACTCCATTTCTATTTTCCAGGGAGAACTGTTTCTCCCCTTTCCAGCTACCATAGGACCCAATTAAAATATAAATCAAAAATCTTGAAATTGTTCAGAATTCACTGCACCCGATCATGACCTGTAAGCAGGAAAGGCCCTCTGCTTCAAAACAGGAGCAGAAATTTAATCTGCAGGGAGATGTCCGCCATCTTCTCGGGGTTCCTCCAGGCCTTGTGATTACTTGAAAGCAAACTAGTTTGAGGACCTTTTCACCCCTCAGTAGAAACAATCTTTTTACTCATCACCACACTGCATCAGAGAGAGACGACATAATCTTCCCATGACAGAGAACAATGTGACCGCGTGAGTCACAGACTCTATAAAATCTAGAGATAGGAAATGAGGGAAGGGACCTGGGGGGTCAGCATGCAGCAATCAAAACAATGGGAAATGATTTTATTCTTACTGCTTGGGAATTCTATTTTCAACACATCCTCACCTTCCTATAGTAACAGCCACAATCACCTGCCTCTCTGATCGGGGGAGCACAATATGTTTCATCATCGGGATTCTACAATAGCTTTCCCTCTTTGTTTTGTTGGACTCCAGAGGACACATGCTGAGGCACAATGGCTGCACCTCACACTGTCTTAAACCTCTGGCTAACTGCTTCCATCCTAGCCAGAGCTACAACCAAGACAGAGCTACCAACTGGTTCTTCCTGGTTCAGTCAGGTGCATGAAGGCAAACCAGAACAGACTCACATTTGTAGAGCTGGGTGAACCAGGAAGAAAACCAGAATGGGAAAACTTACAGGTTGACACCTTGCTAGAAACTTTGTCGCTCTCTTGTAAAGCAAACGCAGAGGGTATGTCGCATAACAACCAAGCTACGTGATGAGACCAGGCAGAAAGAATGGCACTCCTGTCAAAGATAGCTGGCTGCAGACCATGCTGACTGGCACATAAGTCAGGGTTTGCAGTGCTGGCGATAACCCATTCTCTTACCACAGTCTCTGAAAAGGCATACTCCCACTTTTCTGAATCTTTTGCTGCAGGGTGGTGACTTATGATTCTCCCTATTCCATACATAATTTGCGCTTCAAATTTTGTATCGATGAGTCTGTTCTGCTATTGTTTCATTGACCATGACAGAACTGGTTCTAATCAGTTCAAAACCCTGCATGCAAGAGACAGTTTGGTGGTGCTGCTGCACTGTGGTTGAAAGAATGCTGCCCCTCAAAATGTGGCCTTCAGACCTATTGCGTTTGAACAAGAGTCTAGTGACTTGGAGGCACACTATCCACTGCTCTTGGCTTCTTCCCAGGCTCAGAGATGCTACAAGACAGCGTAGACAGTGTTAAAAGTAAGACATACTTCCCTAAAAAGTCCTATTTAGTAAATTTGTGACATGCATTAGGAATATAGCTCTTCAATAAGCAACCACAGCTTATTCTGGCTCAAATGAACTTCTGTCCACTTTTGAAAAATAAAATCTACTTTCTGGTCCAAGTGATATCGTTGTAAAGTAATCTGATTTTCCTGGCTAAACTTAAACATCCTTGAACTATTCACTTGTAAAGAAAGTCATGCTGGATTAAAAACAGAAATAAATACATTCATTCATATTTTACAACTGTGGGATTGCAATAAAATCAATAAGATTAACAATTGAAATTTCGTGGACTACATTTTTTAAAAATCCCGATTGCCCTCTTCTCCTAAGGAAATATTCCTATAACAGATTGTTGTTACCAAATATAGCCATGAAGGAAAGATTTGAAAAACCTCTACATGAGTGTATACAAAAAAGACAAAGAAAAGAGTGTACAAAAAAGCAAAGAAAATTCCGAAAGTATCATAAGTGATATATTTATAGTTACTTTTACTGTCTTCTTTCATGTAGACTTATATATTAAACCAAAATACCTCACTGATTATAGCAAACTTATAAGACAGGGTGAAATGTCCCTGTGGGTTTCTGAGACTCGTTATTGGAGTCTTTCTCCCCAAGAGTAGACTGTATACACATGAAGATGTCTGGCCATGTGCATTTCATACTCAGTAGCTCATAAGGCACAGGTAGTTTTGTATTTCCTTTTCCTTACCACTATATAACATGAGTACATACCCAAGAACTCTGTCAGTAGATTCACTGTAGAAAGTGTTTCCCCTTCATTCACATTGCCCCAATAATTATTCTTATTTTCTTTGCTCAGGGGCAGCTCCTGTTCACTCGGACATCAGGTCTAATCAGGACATTTATCATCGGTACTCTTAACCCAACTTGTTAGCAGCCTGTAGCATACTTCTGGCTTCCCTAAAGACATTCCACCCCTCACATCTGTTTTTCTCCTCTAGATAGAAGCTCTCCAGACTCCTTTCTGCCCTCTCCTTTACCTATACCCACTCACCAGAATATTCCTAGAGTCCAAGACCAACCTCTTTGTCTTAGAAACCAGACAAATGAGCTAACCTGAAAAGACCGCCGGGCTCTGTGGACAGTAAGTCTCCACGCTTGTTAGTTCAGCCATCCTGGCTTGAAGTTTGTTATGTGAAATTCATATTCCACTGAACTCTAATCCCATGATCACTCTCACTTGGGAAATGATGCATATTATATACCTCTTCGAGAGATTTGCAATGGCCATTAGCACATTATTGAGAAGTTTTGCAGTTAACGGACCTGTTTAAGTTGGCTCCTCCTGGGATTTTTCAAAGCTATTTGACTTCAGAACTCTTTAAACATACAATCGTATAATATCCCAGAAAACTAATGTTCTGGAAAACACCCTTACGAAGCACTGGACTGCCACACGAGTGAAAGAGCAGGGATTTCTTACTATATTAAGACACATCACTGTTGCTCAAAAATGGAATAGGGCTAGCCTTGCGAATGTATCTCCTAATACTTGTACTCCCAAAGGCCTACGAAATCTGGGGTACATCAAGTTGCTGCAAACTACTGTCAAGTTCACCTCTGATTCATGGTACCAGCGTGCACAATGGTACTAAGTGCAGCCTGGTCTGGCGTTCTCAGGAGCACACTGTTGGAATCCACAGGGTTTTCATGGGGTAGTTTTGTTTTGTTTTGTTTTAAGTAGACTCCCAAAACCTTCTTCCTACTCCAGCTAACATCTGCTGGGGTCCACAGTAGCACTCAACCCTCCAAAGGCAGAGAAAATTATTAACAAACATATTTTCCTGTCCTATAAGGAATCCTTTGTTAATCAGATACTCTTTAAAATTTCCCCCATCATGATATACCTTATATTTTTAAGCAAAACACCGAGTGTCGGAGAGTCATTTTCAACTCATCCAAACCCTGTAGGGCAGCTTTGTGAGGCTGTAACTTTTCACTGGGGTAGAAATCCTCATCTTTCTTCCAACTGATGCCTGGTGGTGTTGAACTGCTGCCACGGCGGCTACCAAGCCAGGAAGTAAGCACTACCCCACCAAGATTCCTTAGTGAAACGAAACACAGGGTCAGGAGCTCATGATCCACTCTAACCATGACATCGCCACCACCACCTGTCCCACTTGGGACCTGACAGTATTAAAGATGACAACATGAAAGATATCAGTTAAATTTTAAAAGGAACATTCCAAGTGTAGGAAGAATTACTGGTGATAACACTGGAGATGGTAAGAAATATCCTTTGGTGATAACTTCAAGGATGGGGTTAGAGGATCTTCTTATAGATTGGACATGAGTATGACAACAGCAATCTAATGTCTCTAATTTCTTCTGCCCTGACAGCCCTGGTGGTATAAGGAGTTATGCCTTGGGATGCTAATTTTCAAGGTTAACAGTTCAAAACTGTCAGCCTCTCCGTGGGAAAAAGATAAGGCTTCTTAGCTTTAGAAAAATTTAGTCTCAGAAACTCACAGGGGCAGTTCTGCTCTGTCCTTGAGCAACAGATGAATCAGAATTTGACTCTACGGAAGTGGAAAGGTAGAAAGAGCAAGAGATAGCATCCAGGAGGGTTAAGAAGGCTCCAGGTGGAGTGAGTTGGTAAAAGATCAGGAAAAAAAATTCAGATCTGCTGAAATTCAGGCATCTATTTTCATCCAAACCACTGGAAAAAAAACAGGCAGGTGATATGTGAGGGGGATTAAATATGTCCAAGTAAAATTTTCATTATCTTCTGATATCATTTTGAGAAGAGGTTAGATACTTATGCATTTTTTTTTCTTTTACTACTTCCCTAAAATGTTTTCTCATGGGAACAACATGCATATATAAATTCTAAAGAAAATATAATTTAACAGGCTTTTCCATTCAAAACCAAAGCTTTGAGAAGGTAAGAAGAACAAATAATTCAAGAAGGGGAGGGTCAAGAGGAGACTACCAAATAGTGGCCATATTTAGCACTACCTGACAAGTCAATGACATATCGAACACCAACGCTTATTTCTAGGCCTGTGAGCATTATGGCTATTTTTGAAAGTTACTGTTCAGGAGAAGTTCAATGAGGAAATAGTGTTGAAATAAAACCATGCTAAGATTCTTTTCTGTTTTTAGAGTGAACAGACACCAATTATCTGCCCTGCATTAAAACCTAGAACATTTTTTTTATTCCGAATACACGCAATGATTACAAGACAGCATGGTAAGTAAGAAGTGCCCCAAACATTCTCAGACAGGCCAACATTTACCAGCAGATAGCTAGAGCAGGAGGTGGAACAAGAGTAGGTGTGAGGTTTGGGGCAGGCGTGTTGCAGGCAGCAATGATATATATTTTTGATGTGCAATAGACTTGACATGGGTTCAAAGGGATCCATTCCCAGGCTCTGTCTTGGGATTACACTCTTCTGTAATGCATGCTCTCAAACACTATTAAAGCCTTCTAGTTTCTGGGTTAGCCTGCTAAATTCCACTGGGAAACTTTAGTATTACTCTTCAGTCAGATGTGTGTGAGTTTAGAGAGGAATAAGGAGGCCAGAGGCTTTCTAAGAATGCAAACATTACAAAGAAGACTCAGTGTTTTTTTGTGTTTTTCACATTGAACACTGTATTGAAAGCAAACTGCAGAAGAATGTGAAGACCAGATTGAGTGAACCATCCTTGAATGAAATCATAGTAGATGGTCACAAAGAAATGGAGTAAAAAATGTTGAGAGAGAGAGAGAGAGAGAGAGAGAGAGAGAAAATAAAAGAGTGAGAAAGGGAGTAAAGACAGAGGGAGGGTGGGGGAACAGTCTAAGTGCAGGCACGTATGAAAGGTCTATCTTAACAGCTACTATCCAAGCCTCTAAAGGTACATTTGTCATCAAAGCACTCACTACTAACATCTCTCCTAAAAGGAACAATAACCGCAGGAAAGCCATTGGAAAGTCACATAGAAGTGAAAAGAAGCATTTCCTCACTATGAGAACAACAGAAATGGTCATGCTTCTTTCACTGGATGAAAACAGGAAGTTATTGAAGTTTTAAAAGTTTAGTTTTGTTGGGGGGAAGGGGCGGGATGGAAAGAGTAGCTAGTACAGAAATGGGGAGAAGAGATTGGAAAAGTTACCGGGAAGGTAGCTAAGTATGAGAAAAGAGAGACATTATTCAACATGTCTGTTAAATAAATAAATACAAGGGACACACATGTAAACATGCCAAGCTCAGTTTGGTTTTTTAAAAAAAGGGAAATAAAATATTCTTCTTTCTAAATTTGAGTTTCTTCTTATATCTGCATTGGCGGTACCACTCTCTACCAGGTTGCCATTAAAATCTGAAAGTCCTTCACTTTAAATGTAGCTCCAGCTTAGATCTAACTCGCAGCTTATAACAAATAGAGGGAAAAGCTGTCCAACGTTTCTCACCTTCTCTGGCCCCAAACCACCAATTTATAGGCAGTCTATTGCAGGGTCTCTACTGCTTGTGTCTTTCAACGACAGGACCTGCATTCACAATCTCTAAATGGCGAACAAGCACCATTTCCTGCAGGTAGTCTTCCCTGTCCACTCCCTGCCCAAAGATCGAGTCCGTCCTCTTCTCCCTGCTCCCACAATGTCCAGCACATGTATCTTACACAGTGCCTACCACAGACCACACTTCACTTCTGGGTGAATGTCTTTCCTCCTTTACTTTGAGAAGGCCTACTGAAAGAAAACCAGATGTGTGCAGGACGAAGCACATCTAAGGAGTTTTCGAAACTGTGACCTTTGGGAAGCAAACTGGCAGCTTTATCATCCAAGGTACCTCTTGGGCTTTGAACTCCATTTGGATAATAGTCAATCCTTAATCATTTGTGCCAATACAAATGTTTTCTGATTGAACACATTTCCAAGTAAATCTGTATATGAATCAGAATTTCCATACTAGATAAGAACTATGCTCTACATATAGCTTCATCACTTCCCCCACCCCATTTCTTCATAGGCTTTCATTTTTGCTAATTTACTTAGTCTTTGTAAAACACTTTATAATAATTACCCATAAGAATATACAACTGTAGACTTTGTCCTGGTGATTGTTTTCATGAGTTTCTTACTCAAGACATGGTCTGTGGTTGAAATATCAACATAACGAAGCATTTAAAGTGTGTCCAAATATTTAAATGACTTACTGAACACGTCTCCTCTGGGTTTCTGAGGATCTGTTTGTATTCTGTTGTCAACCGTAACCACTCTTGGATAGGTAGTGGTGGCTGCTGTGATAGTTGTCAGTCGGGTACTTGGCCTTGAGGTTGGTGGTAGTGGAGGTGTTCTGAACTCTGTGGGTGGTGGTAAGGGCGGCAGAGTAGGCTGTGGTGTTGGCTTTGGCGTAGGTCTTGTTGTTGGCTTGGAAGTGGGCCTGTTGGTAATGACAGGAGGAACATATGGTGTTTTCAAAGGCCATCTCGTACTCCCGACATCAGGAATCCAATTATGGTGTCCTCCGTCACCCTTTACAATAGTATTATTTCCCTTCGGGACATGAATTGGACCTGAAGGATCAATCATAACTTTTGGAATATCTGAAAGAGTCAAGAGATTCAAAATAATATGTTAACTTACTACAGGAAATTAAAGCAACAACCTAAAAAATGATTACCCAAAAGACATCTCTTGTCAACTTCATTGCTTTTCATGCTTAGAATAACCCCTAATGTAAGTCAAGATATTTGACAAGTAAAAAGAGACAGTTCCTCATATATATAATAAATTCATATATGTGTGCTTTAATACTATTATATACACACATACATATTTAGATATACATCCAGATACATACTAACATATATCCACATATCCATTCATTAGATGCATGCAAAAATAAAATGGTGTTTTTGTAATGAATATGCAATTTTTGAAAATCAAAAATGTTTTAATACTTATAAAGTAAATATCTACATCAGAAAGCAGGAAAAAAGAAGTTTATCTGGGGGATGAATATGATGACTTAAAAATAGTTCCTAAAATGAATCAAAGTTCAATGATATTTTTAAAATGCACAGTGGGGAAAGTTACTCAATTTTTTTCTCATAAAAATAAATAGTCTATGTATAAATAGTCTAAGTATCCCTATGCTGCCTATATTAGAAGGTTATGCTTAGAATTATCATAGCACTAATTTTTTCTCATTTATGCTTTGTAGGAATTTAAATCATGGAAAAATATTTTCAGTAAAGCTCTACATTTTGTTCTGGAGTTGGTCTTCATAGCCTGATTAATTTACACAATTGCTTCAAAAAATAAAATTTCAGAGGTCACCACAATCATTTGTGGAATCTTTCCTTGATAATCTTTACCAAAAAGAATCAATATTTAATCTGCCTGGAATGACATACTCCCGACCAAGAGTGACTGCATGGTCCTTCAAAAATCTTTTAATCCCCATGACTTTATGCTTTATGATTTTCAGTAAATATTTTACTCAGGAGATTTTAAAAATTGCCTACTGCCACATAAAATGCATGCTTTTGAGGTTTATACATTTTTCATGTTTATCTAGTAACATAACCATGGCTCCAAATGTAGTTCATGAAAATCTAAAAAGCAGTTGAGAAGACAGAGAAAGTAAATATGTGAATAATTTTCTTCATAGTAGAGTTAGGAGAGAAAAAAACCAGAGGTACAAGAACTACAGAATATATTCAGAGTAACCCACCACCTAGACCTGAATGCCAATGAGAAACTAATATTTCTTTCTAATTTCAACAAACTCAAATTCTCAGGAAAGGTTCTCTTATTTTTCTTGCTTAAGGAAAGTTATGAAGAGGTTTTCATCAGAGTGATTTGATGCTTTAAGATTAAAATGTATTATTAAAAACTTCACTTTTAAAAAATGACTGAGAAAATAATTTTCTTGTGGAAAGCGCAGAATCTTACGCTTCGTTCTTAAATAACCCTATTTCTTATTTTCCCTCCCAATGGCTGTAGTGGAAGCCTTTATTTTCTGCTCGCCTTGAAAGGTTGGGAGAAGTATTACTCACACACACAACTCAGTCCATCGCCCTCGTATCCCTCATTACATTTACATTTGTAGGACCCATGTAGGTTGTAACATCGGGCAAAGCTGCTGCACTGATGTTGACCAAGAGAGCATTCATCAATATCTGCATCAGAAAGAAGGAAAACAAGGGGTTTAATTGGGAGATGACAAGAATGACCTGAACACAGTTTTCAATGTAAACATATCTCTTCCTTTTTTTTTTTTTTTTGGCAATATAAAATTCAATCCAGAACTATCAATGACTGAACTGGATTTCTCTGTTTGTTTAACATTAATACCGATTCCAACCACAGATATCTCTGCCATTGGTCCTGTGAAGGCTGCATAGGAAGAAGGACCTGGTTGGGTTGTATTACCGTGACATTGGTATTTGCCTCCAATGTACATGAGGTCAAAGCCTTGATGACACTTGCAGATGTAGCTCCCGAACGTGTTGACACACTGCCTGAATCTAGGACAGGAGGCTCTTCCAGTTGCACATTCATCAATATCTACAAATACAAGTCAACAACTTCTTAGGAAGCACAATAGCATGTGCCAACAGACTAGGTTATTCACACAAGTAACAGAACTATTTGCGAACAAGTAATCCAACTTCTCTGGTGCATAGTAAACTCATCATCAATCGTCATCTTGTTGCTTACCACCCCTCACCCACCACACACACACACACACACACACACACACAGAGAGAACTTAAGTTTTATGTTTTCACACTTCAACTCATCCCTTGAATCCAGTTTTTTTTATTCCACCCCAGCATATATTGCCCCTGTATTCATTTAATTCTGTGAACTAAACGCAGGAGTTCTCCTTGATTCTATCTCAGAAAAGTGATTTGAAGCCATCTACTCTTATCTTCACCCACTACCGTGACCCTAATCCTGACGATCATGTCCACACTTAGAGGGGTCTCCAAACTGACCTCTTCGATGCCAATCAAAGCATTTCTTAACCAACTACCAAGATGATCTTGTAGAAGATTGGGGATTCTTGACAACCCTTCAAGGTTTCTACTTGAGTTTTTGGATTAATTCACCTTCTTTACCACATCTGTGAAGGGTCTCCTTCTGAAGGATGAGGAACTAAAAGTAAGCAAACTACCTATTGCAAAATTGCAAATAACTGCTACTCCCACCACCATTCACGTTCTTTATCTTCAAGAGGCTGCTAGGAGATGTTGATTTCACTACTCACCCACACAGGTCCTCCCATCGGGGGCCAACTGCAGGCCAGGAGAGGGGCACTGGCACCGGACCTGTCCTTTGACCACATCGCAGCCGTATTGACAGTTCGCCATAGAGCATGTCAGGGCACCTGGAAACAGAGTGTCTGGCTGACTCAGGCACAAAGAACAGACTCTGCAATTGAAAGCCCCATGTTCTCCTCTTTTCCAGAAATCAGTGACACCAAAGCCCTAAAGTATCCAACTTTCTAGAGAGAGTGGGGGAAAGTAGAGGGAAGACGTAGAAAAATACCACCAGGGATGATGAAGATTAATAACCAACTTTCTTATTCTCTGGGGGAGACCTTGAATCCTTATGAAGAATTAAAACAGAACAGTAAAGCTCTATCCTGCATGGATTATCTGGAAATAGTTTCCATGGTCAAGGAAAGTGGAGAATAGAGTTATTTTGTAAGTTTATCTAAACTAAGTGCTGTTTTGAATAAAACATCCAAGTCATGTCTCAACTTTCCACTGAATTCCTTCAGAGGCCAAATGAAGATTTTTCGTGGAGTTGCATAAGATACCAGCATTACCAACACACATTATTAAATATGTACTCATATCTTTCCAGAAAGCTCCATACTTTGTTCATACAGTGCTAGATAATATTAGCCAGCGTTTTTGTGTTAGAAGTAAAATCATTACTAGGAGAGAAGCTGTCCCCCCGCCCCCAAAAAACGAAGAAATGAAAAATGAAAAATATATATATATATAATTTTCTCACTAGGAGGGCAGTAAAAGGCTGCAGCAGTAATTACTTTTATACATAAAATCAGATAATAAGGGAGATCTATGAGCGGACACATGGAAAAACACACAGGCTGGATGCATGTGGGAAGGAGAACGGAAGTTTAAAAAAATGCATTCGATAACTGATAACTTAGAAACAATAAAATTCAAGCCACTAATTGTGAGATATCATATAAACATAACTTCCATGTAATGTTCAGCCTGCAGAGAATTTTAGGGCTTTGTTCATCTTATAATCACACTGAAATAATAGTAGGAAACACCAGATACACATGCATTCTACTGTTTTCAAGGCGTGTCATCATTTATTTTTTTCCACTTAGTTTTTTTTTTCTTTCTTTAATTTCCAGGAAAGTAGTTTAAATCTTTACACTTCTCTAAAGACGTGTAAAAACAGAAGAAATACGAATGAATGGTTTATAATCATTCATTAAATCTGATGAGTTTCCTGCAGCAGATGGTGTACATCCTTGTAAGTATGACCATGGGCGCATTATCCTGTGTTTCCTACAGTGAGTGATCCCTTGCCCTGGGGGACGCTGTAACCACCGTGGGGGGGGGGGGGGGACGGCTGCAAAAGCAGATACCGACTCCTTATCCTGGGTTAAGAGCAAGAGGACAAAAGTTCTTCATTTCCAGGGGGGCACTGGGTCTTTTTTTTTTCCTGAAAAGGCAACAGTAGACCAAATCAGTTTGGAAACCTATGGCATGAACCGACACGGTGTTGTTCTAGCTAGAGTCATTTCCCTACGCCTAGTAAAAGAAAAGTTAGTGAGGAATGACACAGTCTGGTGATTCCTGTTCTAACTACCATTTCCAAATCAGCTTAACATTGGCACCCATGGTAAATAAATGCTGTACAACTAGAGCGGGCATCGCTGTTCCGTTTACAATTCTTCAGGCACGCTATGAACACATGGCCAGTACGCTGAGTGGGAAGGCGGGAGGCCCCTTCCACCAAGTCAGTGAGCCGGCGCACCGCATGCAAGCAGGCCCAGAGCCCCTGGGAAACGGTTCTGATTCTTGACCTACTTGAGCAGGAGCCATCCGGCATGAGCATATATCCGTTGAGGCAGTAGCACTTGTAGCTGCCGTACGTGTTCATGCACCTGTGCTTACAGGGCCGTGGCTTCAGGCCGCACTCGTTCAGATCTGAAAAGAATGGGGGGGTGGAAGTGGAAACGTCACAAAACCGCAGCACCGCCGTACAACATTCACCACACTTCTTTAGAGCAAAGAGCGAGAGAGAAGAGCGGACCGAGCTACCGCGATTGGCTAAATCAGGTAAGCAAGCGAGTCTGATTTTCGAGCCATTCCTCATTTACATATTGGTCATACGGGGGTGACCAAGAGTTTTCTAACCTTTGTGACCTCTAGTGCCTTAGAACAAGAAAAAAGTCTTCAGCAGCCTCCCCGCGAGCGTTGGTGCCTACCACGTTTTCCCTAGACGAGCAGCAAATGACGTAACCTCCTCACGATGGGTGCTGCTGTGGGCTCCTGGTGCTCTCTGGGGACAGAGCAGAACTAACTGCACACACGCTTGTGTCCGCCCTGCGGGCAGCACAGTAGTTAAATGTCTGGCTGCTACCAAAAAGATGGGTCCCACCACCCGTCCTAAGGAGAAGGACGTCACAGTCTGCTGTTACAACTTCACAGTCTTGGAAATCCTTCAAGATGGTCCAACTCGGCCCTACCGGATCGCCATGAATCGGAATCAACTCAGCGGCAAGAGGTCATCTTTTCGAGAGGAGATCTCCAGGTATCAACCTCTTGATCAACAGCTGAGTGCTCAATCACTGTATCACCAGCGCACCTTCAATCATCTATGTGACCACGTTCTCAAAATATCTTGGTCATTCCTGGATGCCTCATGATGATATGACTGTACTCCTTCAATTTCTTCCTTTCTCTGTTTAAAACTGGTTCTTGCATCTATTTTACTTTCTACTAAGTATACAGATTTTAAAGCATTAGAACACATTGATTTTTTCAAAGGAAATATATTTCAAGGGAATACTAGCCACAGAAATGAGGCTCACTATTATAATGTTTTTCTTATTGTTCAAAAAGTAGACCACTCTAAACTGATCTCAGGTTAAAGTAGGACACTTCAGTGTCTTACTTAAGTATAGCATTCAAATGATAAACAAACCTAAAAAAACCCTTCAGCATGTCTTCATTTATTCAGCAGTTAAAGTAGACATATGGAAATATTAATGGACAATACATAATGGTCTGTGGCAATGCATTTTAGGTTTATTGGTTTGAATGTCAGTGTTACATGAATTACTGAACTTCCCAATATGAAAAATGTTCAACCCATGTGGAACAATGCCTTGAGTGAACATAAAACTTATAATGACAAGTAAACGTTGAAATAATAATGCCACAAATATAAACTTCATTAAAAAAGAAATGTTACCACATGCTTATTTTGTCTGGAACACCTGGTTACCATGATTTAATTGTCCATTTATCTGAATCAATGAATCAGAAACACAAATGATAACATAGGTAGTTACAAAGTTGTTCTCAAATCTCAACAAATTTAAATCTGATCTGCTCATTTAGCAGAAGCTATATCATTTGTTTAACTACTAGATCATATTCTTAGGCCATATGCAAAAAATATGGCATTTATTTTTTTACACATATTCCACTGACTTTCTGCTTGACTTTTTTTTTTAATTTAAATCTTTTTCGCAACACTCAGTAGATTGTTAGCTGGGTATAGCCTCCATTACAGTGACCCTACAGGGCAGAGGGGAACTACCCTGTGAGTTTCCAAGACTGTAACTCGTCATGTCTCCTGCTCATCTTTCTCGCACAGAGCGGCTAGTGGTTTCAAACTGTTGACCTTTCAGGTAGCAGCTCAGAGAGTAACCACTACTCTACCAAGGCTTCTGGTACAGCCCGGACTAGTTAAGTGAACAAACAAGAAACCCTTGTTATTTTTGAGGCTTCTCTTTAATTCTTGACAGACTCTTTCTTGCTCAGTCACACCAAATTCACATTTGTAAAACATTTCAGAAGTTTTCCTCGTAGCAATTATTTTTTTTGTTGCATCACTGCCCTGGTGGGAGTAGGAAGTCCAGCCTTGCTCCTGGAGAGCTGCTGGTGGATTTGAACCATCAAGCCTTTGGGCTGACATAGCAAGTATTTTATAGATTGTACTATGAACAAAAATTGATTTCTCCCTTTAATAAGTAAAAACTTTTAATCAAGGAAGACTGAGATAGTCTATCACCTTCCATAGCCTTCTACCTTATACGTCACTGCACATTAAAAATTAGCAGTAGGAAAGCTTTTCTCATTTTTTTGTGAGTCGTTGATCATCCTTTTCAATATACTACCTGGTTTTGATAAATCTCTAAATTGTACAATTACGAATTATAAAATTTATACCACTGTATTTAAATCTGAATTCATTGTTAGAGACACCACTGTCTTTTAAATACTTCTTTGCACTGAACAAAGACAGAGCAGTACAAAAAATTAAGCAGAAGATTGCATTCGCTGTCTCAGGAGAGAAGGGTGATGGATATAGACTAGGTGTCCATTCAGAATCCCACTGATAATTTTTAAAGAGCCATGGACACACTGTGGGCCCAGCCTCTGTAATGCAGTGGGTGACACCCTGGGAAGCTAAGGGCAAGGTTGGCCGTTCACCAGCTGCCCCCCAGGAGGAACTCGGGGCTTTCTGTTCCTGGAGAGCAGGGATACTCAATCTTCCTCATGCCACGCCCTGTCATACAGTTCCTCATGTGGTGGTGACCCCCCAACCATAAAATTATTTTTGTTGCTACTTCATAACTGTCACTTTGCTACTGTTATGAATCTGGTGATCCCTATGAATGGGGTTATTTGAACCCCCCCAAAGGGGTCGCCACCCACAGGTTGAGAACAGCTGCTGTAGCGGTTTACAACCTCAGAAACCTTACGTGGGGTTCCTGTGAATCAGAATGAACTAGAGTCAGTGGGTTTGGCCTTCTGCTTTTCATTTAGGATGGCCATGGATCCACACTGGGGCTGGGATGGGAGCACAGACACTTGGTTCAACCCCCAGTTTTCCTTTGCTTCCTGCGTGAAAAGTACTTTGGAGGGAAGGATTAGAGGCCAGGGTGAGGGGAAGATAAAGCCTATTTCACTGTGAAATAACATGGAAAAACAATTAAAGATGAGTAAATGTAGGGACATTTGGCTGGCAACATGTTCTTCTTTTGATTGTTGTAAACCATCTGAGGGAACTGTACTCCAACAAGGGTTGATGGATTGGCTGACACTCCCTGACAGTTGGTCAGGACTGACCTCCCAAGGGATGCTGCCTTTACCCCCATCTCTCTGCTGCAAGCATATGCCTCCCACAAACCTCACCCTGGCTTTTGCAAAGACCACTGAAGAAATCATGGAATAGGTATGAAACAGGATCCCTAGTGCTCCCTGATCATCAGTATTTACCCAAATGCAGACTTTTGCTATAGCACGGTGTTTTACAAGTGGAAAAACTCTTTTTCTTAATCGACTTCTAGTCTATGACCATTGAAGTTTATATTCTTATTGACCTTATCATGTTAAATTAATATGTACTACTTCCAATAACTGCAGCTTTCCTTATCTCAGTTTGTTGGACTGCAGACCAAAATAAGTCAGGAATTAAAAAGCAGCATTTCCAAATTACAGTAAAAGACTCCCATTTTAATAAGAAAAATAATTGAAAGAGCATGAAAATTCTCCCATGACACAGTCTTAAGCCAAGTCTAAGAGCTGATAAGAGAAGCTTGGAGAGAAAATGGAAGGTTTTATGTGTGTATTTTAAGTTTGGTTATTTTGTGGTTTGTCTAGAAGCTTATAAAATATAAGGAAAATCTGTAATGAAAAGACAATGAAACCTATCATGTGCCTATCTGAGCACTCTAGAAGACAATTTTGCCATTATATTATGTACATTCAGATTCTATGATTATGTAACAAATGTTTAAAGAACATGTATTCCCATCAGAAGAAGACTGAAGCAGGTTGGTGGATGTGGGAGCTTGGCAGGATGAGGGTGGGCCAGCAAGGGAAAAGTGTTGAGAAGAGCTAGTCTAGAACACAAACGCAAGCTGCACAGCATTATTATTTTACTGGAGGGGAAAGACAGGGATCAGACATGTCATTGTCATGCAGAACACTGAAAATTAGCTTGAAAAATATTGAAGAAATGAATGCAATCAAATAGCTCAATGAGTTCTTAAGGAAAACGATTTTTCATTCATTTGAATCCATTTGGACTCTAAACATTTGAGGCTGAACCTGGCAATGATTCAGAAGTCTAAGTTTTTGAATATCATCTATCTAAAGTGGAAGACATAAATAAATAGATGTCAATAAACCAACTGCCATTTTTTCCATTTTAAAAAATATTAGCAATAATTCCAAAATCAATCTCATTGCTCTAATGCCTCAAGTTCCCTATCAGTCAAAAGGAAGTCATAATTAAATTAAAACTTACTAAAAATTATAAGTGGGTAAGAGAGATAATCCTTTAGAAGAATTATAAAATAATGCTGCTGCCTCATTTTCAATAAGCCCTTCTAGCATAATGCACCACTTCTTTTGGCTGTTCTAACTCAGATCATCTGTTTTCAAGTAAGGCAGCATTACTGGTACAGCAAAACTCTCCGTATTGGTACAAATTAAGCACCTAAGACCCAGGTATATTTCAGGGCTTATTCACAATTATCAAGCTAATTAAGGGTTGTACTGGGGTCAGGAATTCATTTCTTAAGTATTGAAAATGAAAGAAGTGGATGTTGGTTTAGTTTGCAGATAATTTAAATTCTACACCCACCCGAGGTAGATGGTGGTGGGAAAAAGACTTACACAATTATAAATTCTGCCTGACCAAAGACACCAAAACCTCAAGTTCCCTTTTTTTAAAAAAAAAAAAATCTGACTTCTGTTACAGATGAAAACAAAAGTCACCTTGGGATTTGTAAGACGACACAAGAAATCCAGAAAAGAAGAAGAAGAAGAGGGATGATGCGCTATGCTTTGAAAGGACAGTGGAGGCTCCAGGCTTCAGAAGCACAGCGAAGCAGCACCAGGTGGCAATTCCTGCTGCTTGCTTCACACGCTCAGGATGCTGCAGACTGGGGTTCCTGCGACTAGTCTTCACACAGCTGCAGGAAGGGACACGACTGCAGGAAGCCGTGCAGGTGGAAGGAGCAGACCACCTGCGACAATGCACGCTCACCCCTTGAAGGTAAACTTGTGGCTTGATGATCCAAGGGTTGGAAAAGAGGCTGTTCACTGCCTTGGTCAAGAGGAGTTGGACGGAGGTGTTCTTCTTCACCCCAGGAAGAAGGCAATAAGAGTCAACTTTGAATTGATGCCATTTTTAGCCCTAAAAAGCTTCATAAGTATATATTAAACAATTATATCAAGTTTTTGATATTTAAAATGAAGATCTTTATGATGTTCACACACACACACACAACTTACCAGTTCTTGTTCTTTCATTTTAAAAAACTTTAAATGCAATTTTCCTGAAACCTGTCACTGTCATCTTCCTACCCAAGAAGACACATACCTCACCAATTGATGACCCATTATTTGAGCATAGTTTGAAGAATGTGTCACACAAACATGGTAATTTTCAAAAGCATGATTTTCATCATCAGTAGAAGGATAGATTAGTCCTCAAAGAAGACTCAATTTTTAAAAAGATTATTTAAATATTGATAACAATCAACATTTGCTTGTCTAGACCATGAGGCTTTATAGAGGAGATATTTCCTATATAATTATATTGAAAAATGATGCAATTGTACAATAGTTTCTAATACTCCAACATTAGGAAAAAATTATTGATCTGAATAAGGCCATATTTAAATAACCAATATTAAAGAGCATAAAGACATTTGTTTAAATGTAGTAATTTGTATTCTGTGTAGGTGACACCTAATTAGAATATGCATAGGAAATTTTTTGCTCAAAATCTTACCTGTTGCCATTACCCAAATACCTTAAGATAGGTGAGAATCAAAGTAGAGAGACAATAAAGCAATCACATCAATTACATCAATTATAGCTATTATGTTATTAGCAACCAGCTAAACCTCCCAAGTAAATGAACCTTGCTTCCTGGAGTCAAATCCACCTACACATCTTTCAAAAACTCAAGCTGCAAGTAACAATCTTAAAATTGGAAAGCACGCTGTGAATTCAAAAGCATAATTCTTTCATTTCTGAAAATATACTGTTCTATAAGCATTATATTAAAAAAACATCACCAACAATAGCACTCTTTTTTTATTAGCTGGGGGGAGGTGTCTGTATAGCAACAGAGACTCAAAGTGAGGGCAGGGTGGACACCCACAAATAAAACTACTGGAAAAACTGAGGGCAAGAAATCAAGGAGACTCTAACCACTGAGTAAAAGGTACTATGTGCCTCAATGAGCACAGTAATGATCAATCTGTGGTTTGACATCTGCTCGGAACAAGCAAGCAGAAACAACAACCAAACTTAATGATGTCAAGTTCATGCTGGCTTAAGTTGACCTTGTACAACCAAAGTAGAACTGCTCCCATAGGGTTTCCAAGGCTGATGGATTTTTTCCTTTTTTTTCCTTTTTGTTAATGTATACACAGGACACTTGCTAATTAACTTGGTGACATGCATACCTGACTTGTAGACATTAAGTCAAGCACACACAAGAGTGCATATGCAAAAATAGCAGGCAATTCACTGGAGAGATGCCTGGAATGGAAAGTCAAGAAGCCAAGATTTTCATCTTCAAAGGTCCACTCACAGCAAACTGTTAACCTCAAATCCATTATTGTCCTCCTCTTAGCCTTTGTTTCTACAGCTGCAAACAGAGATGGTTGTAATTATGCCCATCACAATTCTGTTCCTCTCAGGTTGTCATTCTAGGGCGGCTTATGTGTTCATATGAGGCGGAAGCTATACCACCAATGTTTTAACTATCAGCAGGGTCACCCATCATGTTCAGATCTCAGGGGATCTTCTACATTAAGATAGACCAGGACGAAAGACCTGGTGATCTTCAGAAAAATGAGGATGGAAAAGCTTCAGGGAAGCATCATTCCACCTCCTTCTCTAACACAATAGCTGGTGAGCTGCCAGCGTCAGTAGCTCAGCAGACAAGCGCTTCGGTACCACACCCATAGGGTCCCCTATCTGATCTCGGTGTAGACAATCCATAAAATGGTTCAGAGGGATGAGCAAGTCACCAACAGAATTCACCAGAGCCTTGTGACAAAGCTGGTACCTTGAGCTGCTTCCAAAATACAGCTCAGGCTGCTATACTGGCTGCACTTAAAGTGCTCTTGAAGTGCCCGCCATTTACCCAACCCATTGGCTCCCTCAAGCTTGCTGGATTCCGAGAGATTATTGCTGCTTCTTTTTAAAATTATTTAATTAAAAGATCATTTTATTGGAGGTTCTTAAAGCTCTTATAGCAATCCATACATCAATTGTAGAGTTGATGTCTACCAATAAGGTATGCCTATCACCAAGTTAATTAGCAAGCTTATTTGATTGATGTATCAAGCTTATTTGTATATATGTCACCATCATTATTTTCTAGACGTTTGCTTTCTGTTGAGCCCTTGGTGTCGGCTTTTCTTCCTTCCCTCCTTATGGGGTTATTTCTTCTAGTACCTACTTGCAAGCAGATCTCAGCAAAGGTTGGCTTATACCCAAAGCAAACTCGCTGCCATCAAGTCGATGCCAACTCACAGCGACACTGCAGGGGGAGGGAGAACTGCCCCGGGAGTCTTCAGGACTGTTACTCTTGATGAGGGTGGAAAGCCCCATCTTTCTTTCTCCCTCAGAGCCACTGGTAGTTTTGAACTGCCGACCTTGCAGTTAGCAGCCCAAGGAATAATTACTCTGCCACCAGAACTCCTACATTTAATCAAAATGTTTTCTCCTTCACTAAAATTTATGGACCAGGATATTTTGAAGGCAAAGTTCACTTATCAGGTCGATATGGAACATGTGTTCTGATCATTTGTAAGAGGTCAATAAGCAGTTTTCCCAGGAGTCCATGGGTGAAAAAGCACTGCAGCACTTGGCTATGAACGGAAAAACTGGACATTCAGATCCACCCAGAAGTGCCTTGGAAGAAAGACCTGGCAATCCACTTCTGCGAGATTGCAGGAGTTGAAAATCCTATGTGACACCGTTCTACTGTGAAACACAAGGAGGGGTCCTAAGTCCAAATTGAGCATAGGAAAACTGGTTAATGAGTTAAGTGACAGCAGTCAATCCCAGTCTGATTGTCTAAGGCAATGGAGCAGACAACTCCATGGAACTTTCCAAATTCCTCTGGCTCTAAGAACCAAGAACAGCACAGGAAACAATCACCCATCTGACCAATATTTAATGTGTACGTCTCTTCAGGAATCCAGAAAGCAGAGAGGGGGGGAGGAGGAGAAAGAGACAAGAAGCTTCCTGCTCTTAAAGAGCAGAAGCTTTTCCATCAGTTTTTTTAAATTTATTTATTTTCCTTGGAGGCTTGAGTAAATGATCATTAAAACTGGTATGCTTATACTAAGTTTGAGTCTTATTTCAAGATCGTGCTTGATATGACATTTTCAATGCTAGCAGTAGATTTGCAGGTATACAAACTTATCTTGAATGCCTCTGCCCTCTAAGGAATAAGGTTTGTGAAGGCAATGTTTTAACTCAGTATATTTGCATTTTCTCTTTAAAGCAAACAAGTATTTGCTACAGAAAACTGTTCACGGGAAACTGGTTTTCAGAAAATGTGAGCTGGCAGTGATGGATCCTCGTTTTAATAACAGCTTTAGTATTTTTGAAGCCTATGAAAGTAGAAGTGGCTACTACAAGTGAATTTATCTACAATCTCAAACCTTGCTTCTTTTCATAGACCTTACTACATATTGCTCTGGCACTCCAATGACAAAGTGGCTGGATGCTGCTATATTAATAATGCAGGTTTATAGTCACCACTTTATAAAAGCAACCTACCGAGATTATAATATGAATACTGATAACTCAACAGCCCAAACCTACCATGTGAACTGTCGCTGGGGAAAGAAAATCCAGTGGATACTTAAAAGAGTAAACAAAGATCTTAAGAACACAGGATTTCAAAAAGTCTGCCTGGATACATTTGGTAAGAAAACAAACAAACCCATGTTTTTTTCTCAGAAAAGAAGCACTGTCAATATGAGTGATAAATCAACTATCAGCTAATATAAGAGTATACTTCATACTCTCATCCTACAATTGAACATATCCCATTTTATTAGAATGGATTTCCGCTGATAGTACAGGAAAAATGCATGGACTTACAAACATCAGCTTTGGGGATTTTTGTAAAAACTGTGTTTATCAAGCACAGTTCACATGACACATCTCAAGAGTATCCTGAAATAAATACCAGCTATTAATTAGCAAGAGTGTTTCAATATTATCATTCCTTTTTCATAGAAGAGCAAGTATCCACGGGTTATTTAACTACACACCAGTGTCATCTGAGCCTTAAAATGGCAGGAGTCTGACTTTAATTTTATGAAAAAGTGAAAATTGTCTCTCTTTTTAGTGTTCTAGTTAAACAAGACCCTTGGTTTCCTTTTTCTGTGGTGCTTTAATGCTTAATGGTAGAAATTTGGTGGCTGAGCTTAGTTAAAATTTTTGACAGGTATTGTTAGACTTTTTAGTATGAGCCAGGGGTCACATTTCTAATGATATTTTCTTTTTTATTAAATCATTTTATTGGGGGCTCATACAACTCTTAACACAATCCACACATCCATCCATCATGTCAATCACTTTTGTACATTCCTTTCCTCATTGTTCTCAAAACGTTTGCTTACCACTTGAGCCCCTGGTATCCACTCCTCATTTTCCCCTCTCTCCCCACTCCTACCTCTGCCATGAACCCATGATAATTTATAATTATTATTTTGTCTTATCTTACATCATTCGATATCTCCCTTCACCCACTTCTCCACTGTCCCCCCTTCAGGGAAAAGGTTATATGTAATTCAAATGATATTCTCTTCATCCATGACTAATATGGTAGAAGAAAACCCACCATGTTTATATAAACAATAGTGTTAAGTGACATCCCATTCCTTTTAACAACCAATTCTGTGAACCTCAAGGGGCACTTTTAATTTGTAAGCTCCAGTATTTTCAACTGAACACCATAACAATGATGAATAAGTTACTATTTTTAACTCAATTATATAAGCAACATCTCTCTCCTCAGAATTGACTCAATGGCAGTGAGTTTTAGAGAGTTATTTTTAATTTCTCAATGTTGCTATATGATGGATATTGCTTACATATGTGAAATACCTGGGGCAGGATGTGTATTAAATAAATGCATGCTTTTGCAAATAACTGATGACAATGAAATATAATTTTTATATGACTCCATGACGTATTTCTTAGAAGAACATTTCAACTGGTCGTGAAGCAAAACTTATAATGCAATCAAAGTTCTCAGGGTTTGAAGAAACATCAAATTTTAAGGCAAACCTGCCTGCCTATTGCTAGCAATAGGATTTTACCTGAAGTAAAAACTGAGGTTCAAAAAGATTATTAATTTTCCAAAGGCTACTTAATGAGTTCAAGGAAGCACAAATAATGCCCAGTTACCTCCTACCTAGTCACTCTCTTCAAAATAGATTTTTAAAAATTAGTCCTAGAGATTAAGATGAATGTGGTATTTTCATTGTCCTTTGATGAAAACAATTAAACAACATTTCCCTTCATCATATTTTTACTGAGTCACAAATGCATAGCTCACATATTTGAGAAAAAATAGCCCTAGCGAATGGGACCCTATAAGGGGGAGACTTTGTCATGTTTCAGACTTGGGAAAAACAGAGATGGAGGGAGATTGGGTCTTTGTGTCCGGTGGTTTCTTACCTTGATTGCAGGTTTTCCCAGCATATCCGGGATGGCACTTGCACTTGTTTGGTCCCACACAATCGCCGTGTTTGCACTGTGGTTGACACACAGCTGTGGAAAGAGAGAATCTCACATTATTTTTATATCAGCAGTGCATCAACCACATAGTATCTCTGTCAAGAGCTTATGAGTTTAATAAGCAAAAAAAATAAGAAACAACTTACAACAAGGTAGCAGGAAAATATAAAATTACTGTTCATGCAAAATGATAAACACTACCTAAACCACACACAATTGTGTATATTCACATGTGCGTACATGTGTGTACATGTGTCACTTAAACTCAGGCAATTTGCTAAAATTAAGTATGATATTCCAATAACAAAGACAAAAGTATCCATATATATATGACTATGCGTAAACATTACTGATGTTAGTCAAGTTACTTATAGCTTAACAATTACTTGTATCCATATTTCCACATTCTCTCTCCCAGGACTGTTCAAAAAATAGTTTTTCTTCTAATGATGTGGAATCCAGATAAACTTCAAATTAAATTCTATAGCAAATCTGTAATTGAAAATGGTATTGCTGAATACAAAGGAACACAAAATGAAATAAAAACTAAGCCCCGACATTTAGATTTCTACTATCATATTAATCCTCCTTAACTTCACATCAAGTCAAACTCATCCAGCAGAACGGCCTCTGTGGGTTTCAAGACTAAATCTTTATGGGAGCAGAAAACCTCATCTCTCTCCCAGGTAGGAGATGGGGAGGTTGGTGGTTTCAAATTGCTGACCTGGCACTTAGCAGCGGCTCTTCCACCACGGCTCCCTTTAACTTCCAGGTGCATCACAACTGCTTCTTGAGCTACAGTTGCATGTCTGTAGCTGACCGCCAACCCGAAACCCAAATCGCTGCCGTCGACTTGATTCCGACTCAAAACAACCTTCTAGGACAGGGGAGAACTGCCCTGTGGGTTTCCAAACGATCCTTCTTTAAGGGAATAGAAAGAAGTACGTGCTGGTTTTGCACTGCTGACCCAGTCGTTAGCAAACCGCTGCATGACCACGAGGCCACCAGGGCTCCACCTCCTGTGGTCGAGCTTGGCAAGCGCAAAGCACAAAACACTATCAGTTTGATGTTGTGACGCTTTGACAATGGAGGCATATTTCCAAAAGGCCCTCAAAATGCTTCACAGCAGCTCTCAGGCTTTTCATACACCTTAAGTCGCTCGGAAGGCATTTTGTCTACTCTGTGCACCAAAGATAGAAGACACTCTATACTAGATTAATAAAACAGGTAGGTTTACACTGTTTCCATAATCAGCTGGGTGAATTTTTGCTTCCCAGGAGACATTTGAAGGTACCTAGAAAATTTTTTTTTGGTTACTACAACCTAGGAAGGGGTGTTACTGGCATCTACTGTGTAAAGACCAGGGGGGACTGTTACATATCTTTAAATGTTCACACAGCCACCCCAGAAAAACAAATGATCTATCCCAAAATGTCATGAGGCCATGACTGGTAAATCCTGCTCTCTTGCAAAAATCGTCATCATACTATGTCATGCACTACAAGAAATGAACACAAGTTAAACACTTTGGTCAAGAAGGTTGCAATCTAGACAAAGGTTTTCAATTCAAGTCATCTATTTATGAACAAAACAGATGGCACATTTGCATGTGAAAAAAAGAGTCAAGTTGAGAAACCCACATGGATTTGGAGAGAACGCCTTGCTGAAGATCCCCGAGTGGGATGAGAGATGGGAGAAGACCATCCGAAGCAAGGAGAATCCGGTGACTTGATAGAACACTGTTTACTTAAGAATCCTGGAGACACTTAACAAGCTATCCAAAACTAACCCAAACCACCAGAGACACTGCCATGGAGTCAATTCTGACTCAAAGCAAACCTATGTAGCTTTCTGAGGCTGAAAACCTTTGCAAGAGCCTCGGGCCTCATCTTCTTCCCACTGGCAGCGTCACCAGTGCTTCTCCAAGTAAAGAGAAGGGTAAATGCTGGGGGAAGCAGGCGTAGCAGACAGTCATAAGTGAGTGATATCAGGGTGATGACATTCCCTAAATTTGCAATAAACTCCATAGAAACGGGAAGTTCATCACTCTCGAGAGAACTACCTGGTCAAAATCAAAATTCTAGGAGTATTAGCACAGTGATGTTATGTAGAATGCTGAGAGGAGAGACTCAGCACTGATTCCTACTTGTGGTGACCCTTTCTGAGACTGTAAATCACTAAGGGTGTAGAAAGCCTCCTCTCGTTTCCTCAGAGTGGCTAGTGGTTTTGAACGACAGACCTTCTGTGTATCATCCCAACAAGCAACCCTCGCAGGCAGAAAGAACGGTGGCATCTTTCAGGCCTGGCATGAGGAAGGCCTGGTTTCCTGAAAAGAGGGGCTCGGTAATCACGAAGGAGGAGCCAAAGACTCCAGAGGCTAAAGGGAAAGGCTCATGATGACACTGAATTTTAAAGTCTTTGAGCCTCACATGTTCTCATATTAGTTCCTAATATTCTCCAATTTGGGGTAGGGGACCAATTTTCTCTTCGACAAATCTGAAGCATTCTTCCTTTCAAACTCTTCACTCTCTCCTGAAACTGATGTGCCTGCTGCCTTTGCAGTTTCCTACGCTTTCTCGCTGACTCCCACGAGCCCTGCCCTCCCCTGGTCTTCCACAGGTTTTATTTGCCACTTATACTCTCAGCAATGCTCACCACTTTGCTTGTCATCCCAACTGGGTCCTCCACTCCTACCAGTCCATAGGCCTGCTGGATAGGGTTTAATTAAAAAGCAGGCAGACAAAAGGACAGAGTGTAAAGGACTGAGAAATATACTTGGAAACTCGGAAAGCCCTCTTGTAGACATGTCATCAAATACAAAGAAGAGCAATGTTGATCAGCATTGACAAAAGAAACGAACTATCCAGAAGGACGTAAAATGTTACTCGATAATTAACTGTGTATCTGCGACGCCATTTATATCTGGTTTTTAAAACAGGATCTAAAAACCACTCTTGATGTGGCCCTCACCAAGAAATGACTTTTAAAATGGATAAGTGTTGAAATGCTTTCAAAAGAAATGTTGCACAAATCTGGATTTTTAAAATTTGAATACACTCTGAATGAATCAAGCGTTGCTGAGGCACCAGAGTGGCATAGTTTTAAATCAAAACACAAACATCTCCAAATAATTGAATGCAAGTCAAATCATCTAATGCCTCCCCAAGAATTTTTAGAATTTTAAAGTAGCTCTTAAAATGCAAATTTGCCCCCAAAAAATGTAGTCTAGAAAGTATCATTAGAACATATGTAAAAAGCACCTTATTTAGAAAGCGACCTCTATGTAGTGATTTGACATGAGATTCCTAGGCTATTCTGCCACTGGGATCCCTGACCCTCCCCCCGCATCCCAAATCCCCCAAATGAATGAGCTTTCATCTCTAGTGAGGTTAAGTATTTATAGAACACAACTTTGCTTCACTGCCACTCCCCCTTTTTATTGTTGTTTTTACTCAGTGCTGTGCCTAATCTTGGGCACATCAAAAGCACACATACCAAAAGGTCAAGACTGCTCATGTTTCTTACCTGTTTATGAGTCATGGCTTTAAAGCACATTGCTATTTGTACTCTGACAACTGAAATGACCAACTACACTTACAAGCTAGTAAAAGTGGTAGGTTACACACAGGTTCTTGTAGTTTTTTTTTTTTTCTTTTACAAACAGAACCCTTGGGACAAAATGCTGCACAACAGTACTTTATCCTACAATTTTGCTAGATGTTTGTCTAAAATGGAATTCGGTAAAGATGTATTGTACATTTTGGTATAGATGCCCATCGAAAGGGGCTAGACATTTGGGTAGATAAGGTCGTGGAAATTTCACTTTTATAAGAAGCTAAACATGGGTTTCAAAAAACACTAACACCACACAAACTTGCGATCACTTCCACACTCACATGTGAATGTTGGTCGTTGAAGAAGGAAGACCATAGAAGAATGGATGCATCTGAATGTGGTGCTGGAGAAGACTATTGAAAGGACCGTGGACTGCTAACAGGACAAACAGATCCGTATGGGAAGAAGTAAAGCCAAGGGGTTTCTTAAAGACAAGGATGGAAAGACTTCATCATACGCACTCTGGGCATATTATCAGGGGAGACAAGTCCCTGGAGAAGGACACCAGGTCCGATAAAGGGGATGTGCGACAAAAAAGAAGTGGGCACTGGACGAGACAGATGGACACGGTGGCTGCACCCATGAGCTCAGGGATAGGAACCATTGTGCAGCTGGGGCAGGATCCAGCAGTGTTTCCTTCTGTTGGACACAGGGTCACTATGGGTCAGAGCCAACTCAACAACAAACTTGCTACAAACGCCTGACCAGGATCTCGTCTGAGGTCCTAAGAAGGGCTAAGATAGCCTTTCCCTATCAGATTCCCTATCAGAGCACAGGGATACCGCTAAAACAGAAGCAAGAACTACACATCTGATTCCTCGTGAAGTTTGGATGGTTGAATGATGAAATCACTGGTGGTTTACGGACAACTGAGGGGGATATTGTCTCCAAAGAAATCAGCAGTTTTCAAATGAATAGTGAGTTAAAAAGGGACAAGAGGATGTTTAAATGTGCTCGCGTTAGCAACAATCGACATTAATTTGTAAGGAAACCATCGTGTCTGCATCCTAATTGAAGAGGACCAACAATAAGGAGCACAAACAATAGCTAAGCTAATAATAGCAATAACTCTGCTTGCTGCCATGGACTCAGACTCACAGTGATCCGATGGGGCAGAGGACTGTCCTGGGGGTTTCTGAGATGCTAACTCTTTATGGAAATAGAAAGTCTCCTTTTTTCCTGGGGAGTGGCTAGTGGTTTCAAACTGCTGACCTTGCCGCTACAGCCCACCCTGTAACACACATGCCATCAGGTCTCCTAAGCTAACCCTACCAACAGCTCTCATTTGGTTCATCTTACATAACCCTAACAGGAAGATTAGCATGGAGCAACTTTCTGCTTAATGGGCACCATAACTGTTGTATCCAGATCAGACACAGACAAAAGCACAGGTTTCGATTTTACATCAAGACTCTGAAGCATTTCTTGAGAGAACTGTAACAGGAAATTGAACGGGGCTTTATCAGTACCATCTTGAAGGCACAGCACACTCAAAACAATGGCACCAAGTGACATGATCCAGTCAAAACAAAATAAAACAGTCATAGTTTGGGAGAGAAGGCATTTTGCTTATTGACTTTCTGGAGGACCAAAGAATGACAGCATCTGCGTATCTGGAGTGCATTCTGGGAAAGCTGGCTTCGGCTTTCAGAGAGCATTCTCAGCCACAGCCGTGCTCCTGCTCATTCTTGTCACCAAACGAGTGAAATGACTGTGGAAGTTTGGATGATAAATCACTGGGTGTCTACCTTACAGTCCTGATTTGTCTCCGTGTAACTTCTTCTCATTTCCTCATCTTATCAAAAACATACTTAAGGGCACCCACCCATGTGTTTTTAATACTGTAAAGAAGACTATGGTGATCTGGTGAAATTCCCAGGACCCGCACTTCTTTTGCGGAAGGTCGACATCATTTTAAAAAAATGTCTTGTCCTTGATGGAGCTTCTCTTAAGAAATAAAGTTTATATTTTATCTTTTAATTTCATTTTCCATGAATGTCTTAAAGTCCTCTTGGGAGAACAACTTTGCAAAGTAAATTTGGTAGAATGAAAGCTTAAAGGGGACTTGGAAAATGAATAATGGGATAATAAAACATTATCAAAATCCTGACAAGGGGGAAACAGGGAAGACCAGTGTGGCATCACTGACTTCAGACCCTAGAAAGGTGTCAGGCAGGAACAGGGCTCTGAGGGACACAGTAGGGGCTAAGTGGCAGAGACAGTGAGAATGGGAGACAAAAGCTTTTCAGAAATTAACTGACATGCAGGGAGAGGGTGATGAAAGTCAAGCATGCTAGTGGGCTTCTTGGGAAAATGCTTATAACAACAGCTGAGGCTGCAAGAAAGGCCAGGACCCAATCATAGAAGGACTTGGTAGCAGAAACTGATGTTTATTTACCAATATTTATGTTTTCCTTCCTCTTGATAATAAAAGGACTTTACTTTGTGAAGCGGGGAATGAGTTTTCGATCCCTTCTGGCAGATATTGGTGACCATGTGACTAACTGTTGCAAGCAGAATCCACTGGGTGGAACAGTGTGCTCCCAAAATTCAAGTCCACCCAGAACCTGTACATGTGGCCTTATTTGGAAATAGTCTCTTTTCAGATGTAAACGAGTTCAGATGAGGTCATGCTGAATTAAAGTGGGCCCTAGATCACAAATGACTGGCATTCTCATTAAAAAGAGAAACATGTGACCCCAGACACACATCCACTGGGGAGAGGGCCCTGGACGTTTGAAGCAGAGGATGAAAGGATGCGTCCACTGCCAGGGACTGTGAAGGATTGCCAGCAGCCAGCAGAAGCAAAAAGAGGCGAGGAAGGTTTTTATCCCTCCGATCCGTGAAGGAGAAAGGCCCTGCCAACACTGGCAGAACAGTCAAAGAGTGAACTGCTGTGATGTTAAGCCATTCAGCTTGTGGAGCACTGTCCTAGATGCTTTGGGAATCTGCAGAAAACTCTAGAAGTTAATGGGTGGGTTTTTTTATTGCTGCTTACAATGGGGGCTAAAAAGCATGTTTTTACATGTCTTCTTATCTGGAATCCTCAAAAGTCCAGACCCCCAAGTTGAGTGCCACTGAGTTGATTCCGACTCCCAATGATGCTACACAGGGTTTCCAAGGCTGTAAATCCTTGTGGGAGGAGCTCGCCCGCCTCATCTTTCTCTCGTGAAAGCAGCTAGCGAGTTGAAGGGAGGCTAGCGATCCAATGTTCACCCCCAGTGCCACCAGGAGGACAAAACTAAGCACAAAAGCTACCACAGTTCCTTCCTGAACATGGGGTGCTTTGAGAATGGAAAAGGGGCACAGTAAAAAGTCACCATATTAATATGAAAATGCCTAGCGAGCAATATAGCACTCTTCCTTTTTTAGCCAAGTGTAATTACTAAATAATTGCCCATGAGATGGACTCTGGACTTTAGTCTATGTTTAATATCAAACTTTCTATCGCTGACAGGTTTCCTTATAAATGCTATGAGTAGATCCTAATGAAGAAACACAACTTGGCAGGTGTATTTTAGACCTATCATACCACACCAAGTTGGACAAGACAGAATAAGGAAGAAGAAAGACAAAGTGATGGGCTTGAATTGTGGTGCTAGAGAAGAACATTGAAATCACCAAGGAGGACAGTGTGCAAAGGACAGACATATCTGTCTCGGAAGACGTACAGGCAGAGTGCTCTTTAGAAGGAAGGATGGCCACACGCCATCTCAAGTTCTTTAGACATGTCGCCCAGAGAGACCATTCCCTGGAGGAGGACATCAGGCTTGGTAAAGTGGAGGGACAGCAAAAAAGAGGAAGACTCAATGAGATGGATTGACACCGTGACTACAACAATGGGCTCGAGTACAGGTGCAATTGCGTTTGTGTGGTACCTAAGCTTGCTATGGGTCAGAACTGACTTTACGGCACTGAACTACATAGTCGTGGGACTATGCAGAATGCCTCGTATCTATATGTAAGGATACTCTAAGAAGAGGTAGTGGTCATAAAAGGAGCCCCGAGAATGGTAAAAATAAAAGTTATCATCATTATTGTCTCTCAGCACCAAGGAAAACACATGTCTTGGCAGCAGAGAAACAGGATTCCCAACCTGTTACATGGGTCCACCTTCTCCTACTTTAACTCCACGGTAATATGAGCTCTCAGAGGCCGACACAAGCCAACCTTCACAACCTGCACTGCTCTCTGGCTAGCTGGTGAGCAAACAGGTGTGTACGTGATCGGCTTGTAGAGGTCTTTGGGAGACACTTAAGAAATAAGGATACCTTGTGTTAGAGGAGCAATGCATCTAATGATGCTGCAAGTTGATCAGATAACAACAGAGTGCCTCTTTGACCTTCATCCAGGGTTGGCCGACCGTGGCTCAGGAGCTGTGAGGGGCTCTTTTGATACACACACATGACTCAGAGTAAATGTGAAAAATTCTAAAGAAAACAGTGATGACTCTCAAATGATTCTTTTTTCTTTTTTTCTATTTTTGGTTATTGACATATACATCTATCTAAGGTTAGCTTTTTATTATTATGAATTATTTTATTGGGGGCGCTTACAGATTTTATAACAATCCATCATTCAGTTGTATCAAGCACACTTGTACATATGCTGCCATCATCATTTCCAAAACATTTTCTTTCTACTTCAGCCCTTGGTATCAGCTCTTCTTTTCTCTTCTCCCTCCCCCACCATTCCACCTTCACAAATCCTGAATCAACTATATTATTATTATTATTATTATTTTGTATCTTACACCATCTAGTGTCTCCCTTAACCCACATTTCTATTATTTTCCCCCTGGGAGTGGGCTATATATTCAACCTTGTGATCTGTCCCCCCCTCTTTCTTCCAGCTCCTCCTCCAACTTCCCCTACCCATAGGGTATTGCTGCTTCCCCTACTTTTCCTGCGGAGTTTGCCTGTCCTGGATTCCATGTGTTAAGAGCTCTTATCTGTCCTGATGTACATACTTCGGTCTAGCTAGTTTGTAAGGTTGAATGGGGTCATGATAGTGGTCAAATAATTTTTAGATTATCATGAGTGATATGATAGGCTCTTCCATCTAAAAATTTTGCAGACCCCCGATCTAGCTCATTGAAAAAAAGTTGGGGGCTGAGCCCCGGTGGCGCAGTGGTTATGCGCAGGACTGCAGCCCACTGGGATAGAGGTTCAAGTCCAGCAGTGGCTCCACAGGAGCAAAGACTGGGCCTCCTACTCCCACCACCAGAGGGCAGCAATGTCCCCCCCAAAAAACCAACCCCCCCACAAAAAAAAGAAGTTTGGGTCATTCTCAGTGATTTATTACCTTTATAGCCACAGATTGTTTGGCATTCCAGTAAACTGGTCTCAACTGGTGAACCTTGCTCCTTTCCTTGATGACAGACAGCTGATCTTTTACAGTTTGGCTTCAATCTAACATTCCCACCTTCAAAAGTTGTTGTAACCGATTAAATTGTGGTTCTGAGATGTGGGCAGTGTTTTCTAAGGTGTAAGTAATGAGTATTCAAGTAAGTTATGCAAAATCAGCTCTCTATTACATTTCTTACATAATATAATGGTAGTTAAGTGCCAACAATGTTTTAAAAATCTGAGGTGGCATTGAGAAGTCAAGCACATGATGTGACAAAGCGAAAATTTGACCAGATTTAGGTGTTGCTATAACTTGAGAAAGATTTTCTGAATGCAAATAGCACTGTGGCAGTCACCTAATCTGGTGTCAATTAGAGGCTTAAGAGTGTAGGGGTGGAGTCAAGCCTGTCAATCTGGGATAGTCAATGAGATCTCTCTGTGGGCATGGCTTTCTCCTGAGAATTCTGGGAAATCTGGCTGTATTTCTCCCTAGGAGGTGAGAGACTCACTGCTAAGTCCCTCTACTGACAAGACACAAGGCTGGCAGCATGGTGATAGACTCTGAGCCCTGAAAACTGGAGGAGCCACAGGGAGACCCTTGCCAGTGCTGAGATGCTTCTGTCACCACTGGATACACAAGGCTCTGCACCCACTGGCTTGTGATTGCCCTGGTGTCATTGCATGTGCTTCGTGAGTCTGAAGAGGACTTCTGGACTGGTATCAGACATATGGGCTTATCTTGGACTCATGACCCTGGACTGGACTGGGATGTTCTCTTAATGTCCAGTTGCTCTTGTATATAAACCTCTTTCTTATACACATATGAGTGTTTATGAATTTGTTTCTCTAGTCTACCCAGACAAGCATGGTCTTTGGAGGTCAAGGTATCATTTGTTAATGATCGCTGTCAACAGAATGTTGTCCATGAATCTGGTTGTTCAGACAGGGCACCACTAGAAGCAGGGCAGAGAGGTTTCTTCCTCAGGGTCTGCAACCTAGACGCAGAGGTGCCAACAGTACAGGCAAGTGAAGGGCGGAAGAGACTAGATAGAAACAACGTTGGGAATGCTCAGAGCTCTCAGTACAAATAGTATGCACTGATTTCACATGCTGGACATCCACTCCTTTGAAGGGATTGGGAAAACAGCACTGTGATGGTTTTTTTTTTCAAAGAACTGTCTTTGGAGAGAAAATTTTGTTGAAAGAAGAATGAAAAAAGCCAGTGCTGTCTGACTGGAACCTAGTAGGACCTTTCTTAGGTAGAATTTTGTAGGTCTCTCTTAGAAAGCCCCTAGAGTCATCTCATACGACAGGCCCTCAGAGGAAACAAGCCAACCATCCAAACGCTCCAGAGGAAAACAAGTTCAACCTGCCCAGTACCCTGGATTCTAATGCTGCCAACTAGAGAGGAATTAATTATGCTATGCCTAATCCTAAATTCATGCTGCAACAACAGCAACAAAAAAAATAAAAGTGCCTCTTTGATTGTTATCCTCATAAAATACTGCCTACTTAAATGCTTGCAGGAATACAGAACGCAAACCCATTTCGTATGATTGATGACATTTAGTCTCACGATACCCATATAAGGCTGGAGAGAGGCCGAGATTGCCCACATTTGACCACCAGAGAGCAAAGAGGGTAAGTGACTCGCCTAATTTCAGCAAAAACTTCTTATCCTGATTCCACATCCAGTTCACTGGCTGTTGAGGAAAAGGCCAGGGAAGCTTCCTTTTGGAGTGACGCAGGCACAGAGAGGGTGGGCTAACAGTAATGCGGGAGCCAGGACAGGGTACAGGAAAGCAGAGAGAATAGTCTGTAGTTATTAAAGGCCTGAGGGTATTTAAATTGCATTTTCAGGAAGGAAAAGTTGCAATTAGGAATACAATCGGTAATTGGGGAGAAAAAAACAACAATAACTTAAAATAGCCTTGCCAGAACTCTTTAAAATAAATCTCTTTGTTGACTGTTCTGTATGAATGCCAGTTTTCTAACCATTAATGAAGTGAAAGATTGTTCTCTCTTCTGAGGTAGGGTTACGCCGGTGAATTATTATTCTTATTTGGCTTCAGGGATCACATTTTATCTGATGTTGTTGTCATTAAGAACTTGACCCACCATAATGCAGAGCCACACACTGTTAATCAATCAATTCGTGACTCAGAGCATGCAGTGAAAATAAGTATAGGTTTCTGTTCAAGGTAGTGTCTGTCAGAAGCTCCCGAACAAAACCATTCTGCTCTGGGAGCCTCCAACTCACACGGATCCTGAAACAGCTATTTAATTTCTCACAAGGTAACTGTGAATTTCTGAAGTGATCCAAGGGAAAAATGAATACTGCATTTACATCTCAAGACAACTTTGATTTATCACAATTAAGCAATATCCCTTTCCATTAAAAAAAACAACAACAACGTTCCTCTGAACAATAATGTCACATACTTGCAATTTGGAATTTTTATTTCCATTTTCACTGTCATAAGGAAGCAGATTTTAGACTAATTAATCAACAAGCATTATTATTGATTTGAAAGTTCCAAGTAATGTTTATCTAAAGTTGGATGACAGTGGCAAGGAGCATCTTTGTTTATAAATTCAATTCCCTAACAAGAAGAATTGGGGCAGGGCAAAGTAGGGAGGCTGGAATATTTTTCTATTGCAAAAAGCAAGGAGTAACTCCCAAAATGCTGGAAACATATGAAAAGAACATTGGAGTTTATGGAGAGGGGTTACCACTGGTCAAATTCGAGACAATCTGCGCAGAAGAATCAGGATTTCATTGCCATCTAATCTGTTCCAACTCATCATTGCTACACTTGTCAGCCAGAATAGGCTGCTCTCTTTGGTTTTCAAGTTTGTAAGTCGTTACAGGAGCAGAAAGCCCCATCGTTCTCTTGTAGAGGTATTTGTGGATTCAAACTGCAGACCTGGTGATTATCAGTCCAAACCCAAACCAATTACATCATCAGGGCTCTCAGAGAAAGCAATTGAGGAAAAATGAGTTTCAAAAACCTATGAGTCTTAAGTGATGAAATAAAGGAGGGGTTGAGCTTTGAAGAATGCCAAAGGACTTGTAGAACGAATAACAGAGCTTGAAAAGCAGCCGCACTGAAATAATTGGCTTGAGGAGATTATCCATAGATATTAAATAACTCTGATGAGATGAAAATTCATAAGCAAACTGGATATACACGCAATCTTGGTGTTTTATCTTATAGTTGACTTACAAATAACACACACACCCTTTGTTTCTTTGGGAGGAATCTTTGAGATTTCTTTACTAGGGGGTGTGACTTAAGACAGCATCCTTTGTTTTCCTAAGAACTATGATCAGGTAAATGGCAAACCACACCTCCATCAAAGCCATTGCTCGATGTATCAGAGTCATCTGAGACACACAGCGAGACACCAGGACCAGAACCATAGGAAATGCATGTCCATAATCTCGGTCTGAAGTGATGGAGACTGTGTAGACCAGATGCCCCAGAGACTGTAACATGAGGAGTCTGAGGAGCAGAATCAAGGCTCTGGATGTTCCCTTCATCAGGCTGGCTTTCTGGCCCCTAACAGCAAAAGGCAACGGATGATGTGGCTGAGAAGGTAAGAACTGGAGGCTTGCAAGCTGGGGAGGAGATGTTGCTGTTGACCAATAACTGTATCTTTACTGTTTGCTGACTTGTGATAATCTATTAACTTCCCTAATTTAAAAAAAAATCCCTCACTGCCATTGAGTCAATGTGAACTCATAACCACCGCCAACGACACCAACCGCCAACCCCTCCACTCCAGGAGTGTCCAAGACCAACTTTTTATGGGAGTAGAAAGCTGTCTTTCTCCCCCGGAAGCTCCTGGTGGTTTTGAACTACCAAACATGTGGATTGCAGCCCACAGCATAAGCACCAGGGCTCTGCTTCCTTAATAAACCCCTTAATTATGAGTATTGTCTTCCAGTTCTGTGGGGCCACTGCAATGAACTGTCAACCAAAGCACAGAATTAGAGTGCAGAGCCAGGAAGCGTTGGTGGCAGCACAGAGTCAAGTCAGATGGAGGTGAAAGCAGGTCTGACCCCTGCCTCGTGACAATAGGGAAGCCAGAGTTGGTCCTATATGGCCAGTCACTTTGCAAGCTGCATGTAGAGAGAAAGGAGATGGGGGAAATGTTAATAAACGTAGCAATGAGAGAGAGTGTGTGTGTGTGTTGTTGTAGTTGTTCTACCTTTCCACTCTACAGTGAATTTGAAAAAGAAAAATGTAAAAATAACAGTATGCACACTCTGCTAAACATTATTTAACTTACCAAAACACTTCAGACAAGGGAGTGAGAGCACAAATACTCACAAATACTCACAAAGTCCCAGCTCCGCCACTTGAGAAATGTATGGTGTACGCATAGAGTCAGGCTTCTATGAATTATCAAGTGGAGATCATTGAGTTGTCAGGAATTGATAGCATTGCCATTTTTACGTTAAAAACAATAAATTCTCATAGGTTATGCCGACCCATAATGTTACTGAGAGGGTTAAATGAGAAAACTCAAATAAGGCACTTCGAATGGTGTCCATCTCATAGTAAGAATTCAATAAGGTAACCACCATGGTTAGGGTTCGGAGGTTGGCTAAGAACAGAAGGCCAGTGTCTAATGCACTGTGCTAACCATCGAGGACATAAACATGAAGAGGCAACCAAGTTCTCCTCCTTGAATAACTAAGTTTAAGGAGTGACAAATAGGCCAAGAATGGATGTACAGCGTCAAGGGGGAAGGATTCAAAAATCTCTTGAAAAATTCCAGTAATTTCATTTCCCCCCACATTTTGAAGCCCCTCATATTTACATTACAAAATCTAAATTTTGTTTAAAAAATTAACCTATAAAAATAGAGGTCATTAGCTTTATAACAATTCTTAGCTTTATATGCTGAAAGTCATGTGTTAGTTTGACTCTAAGTCCATATAATTTTGATTGTTTTCATTTTAAAATTATTTTAAGTTTTTCTGATGAAGAACTTGATATAAAATTTTGGAACCGGGCTGAGCCCCAGTTGCGTAAGGAGTTGAGTGCGGGACTGCAGCCTGAGGACTTGGCGGTTCAAATCCAGCGGCGGCTCTCAGGAGCGGCACTGGGTAGCGCCACGACCACCAGAGGCAGTGATGCCTGCCCCCCCCAAAAAAATTTTGGAACCAAAAAAAATTGGAAGGGGGGAAACAATCTACATGTTCATCATAAGAGACTGGTTAAGTTAGTGATAAGTCTTCCTACTTCTGCCGTGCTCACTGTACTCCAAGCCTGAGCTGCCAGTAGAAGAAGCTCATAAACCGATTGGCTTGTTGGCTTCCCCACATGTTTCATTAGATCATCATACTAACTCAAACTCTTGGTCTGACATTTAGCAGCACATTCCATTACCTAACTCTTGCCCATCTCATCAGCTTCATCTTCAATCACACCTACAGACATACTCATTTTCCAGCAAATAACAATCCCACCTCCAGACTCCTATATGGAATGCCATTTTCCCCCTTGATGGCCAGACTTATATCTTGGCAGATTTCAAGACTCAGCTTAAATGTTACCATCTCCCAGATTTTCTTCATCTCGTTATATTGAGTTTGCAGTATCATCTATCATACATACCTCCAGCATAAATTGCGTTCATATTTCTATATACATACATACATGTCAGAGTTATTTTCCTTATCTAGTTCCTCCACTACACTGTTAGCTCTTTAAATACCCAGTTTCTGCTTTCAAATTATTTATAGTCTCCTGACAAAGACAGACATGACAGGTGTACAAGATATTAAAGGAATACACAAGAAGGAATTTCTCTGCGGGGAGGAGAGAATAAGAAAGATGTCGGGACAAGCTTTGAAGAGAAAGTGTGAGCTGCATCATAAAGGATGGAATCCAACATGTGGATGGGTGAAAGGCCTTTCCTTGAAATAAGTAGCATAAGTAATGCCAAAAAAGTATGAAAGGTATGGAGTTGCAGAAGGTATTTGGAAATGCAACAAAAGCCCATCATGACTATGCCTATATTATAAAAAAAAATACACACAATTATTACTGAAAGATAAGAGAGTTGCCAGTCTAAAGAGCCCTTAAACTCAACTGATTGGAGCTGAAGTCACAATTATGAACAATAAATGGCTTTCCAGTAGATGGCAAATGTAAATTAATTTTTTTCCAGAATCTCAATCAAGATAAAGACATAAGGTATGTAAACTCATTTGATAGGGAAACAAATTGAATATGTTCATTTCAACAATTAATTGTCTTTCCTGAAGTGCAATTCAGAGGTGTACAGGCCAATACTGAGTAAACATTGCAAAGTTCTGAGGTATATAAGGCACAGTTCCCGCCATCAGGAGACTAGCAGCGAGCAGAACAAATGGTACAGATCTGCAGATAAGCTAGAGACTCGCTGTTGGTATTAACAGTCAAACCTAGAGAAAGGAGAGAGGAAATCCTGCTTGGAAAAAAGTCAGGAAGGGTTCTGAGCCCCGGTGGCGTAGTGGTTGTTCGCATCCACTCGGATGGAGGTTCAATTCCAGCTCCACAGGAGCAAAAGCTGGGCCTCCTACTCCCACTACCAGAGGGCAGTGATTTCCCCCACCTCCTAAAAAAAAATGTCAGGAAGGCCCATAGGAGAAGCAGGTATCTGAGCTGGGACAGGATGCTGGGTTGGGTTTTTTTATGTGGAGATAAGAGAACATTCTAGTTTAAAAATAAGTGTGCTGGTTCTTCATTCCTAACAATAATCTGGTGTCAGTAGGGTAGGGGCTTCAAATTAGACATCTCTTAGGGCAGATATTCTCAAGTGCCTCCCTTGGGGCAGCTGGGAGGTTGGAACCACAGACCTGTGGACAGCCACTCAACCTTCCCCAACAACACCACTGGAGCTCCAACGATAATTACCTAAAATGGAAGGAAAGTCAATTAGTGGGGGTGGGGAGTTGTCAGAAAGACATGAAGTCTATGTTGGGCAATTTTTTCAGGCCTTTTATAAATGCATGTTGAAGTAGAAGTTTCTTTTCATTGTAAGGTGACATGGTATACTAGCGATAATTTCAAGAGTGCAACATCATCCGATAACTTTGTGACACATTTGTAACATTTTAGCTGCCTCTTGGTCAACATTTTATCTGCCCCATGGTCTTCTATTGCTGGTTAGGATTGACCCTCCACAACTTTGGAGGGAGTTGGGGTATTCAATGCTGGCAGGAGGGTGGGAAGGGAAAGCAGGTGGAAGTGGGAGTTGAAAGGATCAAATTCCGGCTTGTACCCTGTTTAGAGATCTCTTCTCTGTGCTCCAGATCCCAGAATCCACACAAATATGAAATACCCACACTGGATTGTCTCACGGGCACTTCAAATATAACAAAGCCGAAGAAAGCCATCATCTGTACCCTCTCCTGTCTTCTTCAGCTCACTGAGTCACATGGGAGAAACACGGGCGTCATCACTGAGTCTGTTATTCCCCATGATCCTCAGTATCATGCCCACCCACCAGGACCACCTTTCTGGATGTGAATATGAACCAGTTAGGAACCAAAGTGTACTGAAAGTATTTTCTCATTTAATCTTCATTAAAGCCATAGGTGGTAAAACGTATATTTACATTTCACCAAAAAAGGAAGCTATTGCACAGTTATGGAAGTTTCTTGAAAACAGGTCATGTTCAAAGTCAGTCCTATCTGTTCGCCATGTCTATACTTTCCACAATTGTCCTATGCTCCTTGCTACTCTGTCTTTTCTTTATAGCAGCTTTCAACACTGGTTCTTCGCTCTGTTCCCACCACAAATACTTAAAAATCCAGCCTAATTTCTCACCAGATTCACTGTTTCCAGTCCTGAATCTCAAGTGCTTCATCTTGCCAATGAGGGAAATCTTTAGAAAATGATCGCAGAACTTTGTTGCCGTTGTTACAACTTGTACAAAGTCTGTGAACTTGGATGTAGATAAGTCCCAGGCATTTGGACACAGAAGGCCTTGGTGAAATGGAGCACTTTCTAAGCAAATCCAGTCCAACTGTTTCCGGAACTAATATAGAGTTATTGTTTGTTCAAAAATAGCCTGAAACTATAAACCATTTAACAAAATATTTGGACACGTGTTTGGTCTTTGCTCAGCAAGACCAGATTTTTCTTTAAACGACACTTGAGCCATAGAACCAGCTTACATATTCTTTACATATGGTGGTGGTGGTGGTGGAGGTGGAGGTGAAGGTGGTGGTGAAGGTGGTGAAGGTGGTGGTGGTGATGATGGTGATGATGGTGGTGGTGGAGGTGGAGGTGGAGGTGGTGATGGTGGTGGATATGGTGGTGGTAGAGGAGGTGGTGGTGTTGGTAATGGTGGTGGTGATGGAGGTGGAGGTGATGGTGGTGGTGTTGGTGATGGTGGTGGTGATGGAGGTGGAGGTGATGGTGATGGTATTGGTGATGGAGGTGGTGGTGGTGGTGGTGATGGTGTTGGTGGTGGTGGTG